>CALNHX010001112.1:0-80592 GCA_940337035.1 Agriotes lineatus
GTGGATATATCTTCCTAGAAGGTATTCAAGTGACTATTTTAAACAAATGTGATTTTTATTAGAAAAAGTCAATATTAGTGTTCTGTTACTATAGAAATTGCATAGTTTGTTGCTAGATTTACTGAAAACTAATTTGAAAAAGTAGTTTGGTTCTTTAAATAGTCCCTCGAATACCATTCCTAGTCAAAGTTAAGTAGATTATTTTTGCGGTGGTATCACTACTCATGTCCATTGCGCTTGGGATTAGGACTCGTGCTATCGCACTCGTCCTAATCGTACCAAAGCGCAATGGACATTCGTGACACCACCACAAAAATAGTCGACATAACTTTGACTACTCATGGTATTATAAGTGAGAATTTTTTAATTTAATGGATATATGGAAAAAATGGGAGGAATGAGAACAATAGACCTTGGCAAGATAACAGAAAAATAGAAGGAAGAAAGGAGAAGAGAAGAAACGTATAAAAACTGGAAAATACAAACGAAGACAGCAGATAAAACGACTAACAAGCTATGGAGAAAGAATATGAACATGAGTGAGGAGAAAATTAAACAACCTAAAAATAAAACCAACCATAATAAGAAAAAACAAGAATTGCAACATGGAACGTAAGAACACTATTACAACTTGGCAAAATGATCGAACTAGCACAAACAATAAAGAAGTATAACGTCGACATTATAGCTTTGCATGAAGTAAGATGGGCTGGTAAAAGAGAAATCAATAAAAAAAGACTATACATATTATGTATTGGAGTGGAGGCGAAAAGAATGGCAGAAACGGAACAGGTTTCGTGGTAAACAATAAACAAATGAACAACATTATAAAATTTGAAGCCATCAATGAAAGAATTTCAAAACTTAGAATACGAGGAAAGTTATATAATACCACCCATATATGTGTGTATGCACCAACAGAAGTGGATAAATATGAGAAAAAAGAGAAGTTTTATGAAGAACTACAAAATGAGTGTGAAAAAACACCAAATACGCTAATAATATTAGGAGATATAAACGCCCAGATAGGAACAGATAAACAGAACACATAAAAATAGTAGCGGGTAAAAATACGATACATAAAGAAACTAATAACAATGGAAAATAACATGAAACCACCTAAATCAAACAGCATACAGTCAAATTGATTACGTCTTAATAAACAAAGATAGGGCTAAAAACATACAAGATGTCAGGTCATATAGGGGAACCAATATACACACAGACCACATATTACTAATTGCTACTGTTAGAGAAAAAAAACTATAGAGTGGGAAAAACAAAAAAGGAAAAGAAGCAAAGAATGGAATGTAGAAAAATTAAAAGGTCTAAAAGTGCAATAGAGAGTAGAAGAAGGAATAACACAGAAGCTTGAACAACACCAAACTTGCAATGAGGATACAAACAAAATTGAAGATCCATGGAGGAAAATAAAAAATAGTATCTTAACAACAGCAGTAAAATGTGTAGGGTATAAAAAGTATGATAAGAACAAAGAATGGTACGATCAAGAATGCAAAGAAGCCACTGAATCAAAAAACAAAAAATTGATAAAATGGCTACAATCAAGAACAGAAGAAGAAAAACAACTTTAAGAAGAAGCAAACATGGCAGCAAGCAACATATGTAAACAAAAGAAAAGAGAATGGAATGAAAACAAAATAAAAGAAATCCAAGATGAATACAGAATCAAAAACACGAGAAAATTTTACCAGAAGATAGGACAAGAAAAGAACACCTTTGAAATAAAAACAAGAGGATACAAAGATGTACAAGGAAAGTGGAGATATGAAGCAAAAGAAATTCAAAATATATGGAAAAATTATTACGAACTATTTAACAATGACAACCAAATAAGTACAATCATTCCAGCAGACATCATAACAAATCAAACGATAATACATGAACCAACGCTAGAAAAAGTAAAATAAGCAATAAGAAGCTTAAAAAAAAATAAGACACCAGGAAGCTACGACATAATAGCAAAATACATTAAATATGGAGGGAAAAAAAATTGCATTAATTAATTTATGCAACATGGAGGGAAGAAAAAATGCCAGAAGAATGTAGAAAACGAGTACTTTACACGATCTATAAAAAAGGAGATATAGAAGAATGTTCCAACTATGAAGCAATAATGTTAGCAAATGTAACCTACAAAGTGCTATAAGGGAACTCTTCCTCAATTTCGACGGGCAAGGCTAGCCACCTACCCGGCCTAAGGGCAAAGAGGGCTCATAGAACCACTTTGTTGTTATAACAGGCCACTGGCCTACAATAAGAGGAAGAAGAAGAAGAAGAAAGTGCTATCAAAAATAATTAAAAACAAATTGCAAAAATACACCGAAAATATGATTGGAGAGTACCAACAAGGTTTCCAACAAGGAAGATCAACCACTGACGCTGGGGATACCACAAAAAATAATAAATCTTGTGAAAATGACATTTAAAGACACAACAGCAGTAGTAAAAATTGGAAACCAAGTGACAGACACAATCAAAGTAAACGAAGGAGTTGTACAGGGAGATATGTTATCGGCTATGTTATTTAACAAAGCCCTGGAATGTGCAATTAGAAAATCAGCTGTAGAAGGAACGATAAACGTAAAAAACTTACAGATCTTTGCTTACGCTGATGACGTAACAATCATAAGCACAACAAAAGATGGAATAATAGGAGCTTTCAAGAAATTAGAAGAAACAAAAAAGTGGCTCTTAAAATTAATGAGGAAAAAACGAAATATTTAAAGTATAGTAATGACACCGAGGGAGAAGCTCTGAAAATAAAAGATTATAGTTTTGAAGCAGTACAGAAATTTAAATATTTAGTCACAACAATATATAACAAAAATTGTAGTGGAAGTGAAAAGACAAAACAAAAAATACAAACAGGATATAAAACATACTACGCGAATAAAAACTATCTAAATACCAAATACTTAATCAACAAAACAAAACTACAAATATATAAAACTCTTATAAGACCAAATAACATACGCAACAGAAACATGGACACTGACTAATAAAGAAGAAGATTTACGAGTATTTGAAAGAAAGATTTCACGAAGAATAATGGGGCCCAAACAAACAGAAGAAAATGAACTCAGACTGAGAATGAACTTCGAATTAATAGAGCAAATGCAAGGAGAAGACATCATCACGTATATGAAAGCACAAAGAATAAAATGGTTAGAACATATAATGAGAGCAGACAAAACTGAGCAATAAGAATAATGATGGAATGGAAACCAACTGAAGCAAGAAGGAGAGGTAAACCCAGGACAAGATGGCTAAATAATGTAGAAGATGATTTAAAAGGAGATAAGAATAAAGAAGTGGAGATAAAAATGTCAAAATAGAGAGGAATGGGCAAAAATTGTAGAAGATGCTAAAACCAGCAAAGACTTAAGGGGCTAAAAGAAAGAGCAATATGGGAATTAATCCATCTCAAATAAAGGATTATGAGAGCTTATTTGAAAATAAGCAGCCATAACTGCTTGCAGTTAATGAGCTAGTATAATAATAATATGGATATATGGGGGTAAAATAAATCGAAATCATTGTCTTAACAGGAAAAAAAGAATATGATCATATAGATACTTGGTAAATTTACACACACCAAGTGCAATACAATACAAGGAGAGAACTAAAAAGTATAAAATAAAAATGTACTGTATTGACATCGTTTAACAAGATGTATTCTAACCACAGTAAATCGTAATAAATAATAACCATCGAAAGTATTCTTCTTGATTTTAACATGCTGAAGTATCCACTAAACATGGCGCTGCGTAAATAAAAATAAATTTCCGGTGAGGAGAAGGTATCAACCGAAATATAGCGGTGTGGTTCCGATAAACGAGGTTAAGTGTACAGCTTCGATTTATCAAGCAGTAAAAATGGCTAACTGTCGATTTTAAGAAACATTATGGGAACAGAATCGGCTAGAATTATGGCAACATTTAAAGTTCCTGATGATCAAGTGGATAATTATGCATACGCATTAGGTTTAAGAGCCAATTATGTAAATCCTAGAGTAAACGAGTGTTTTGAACGTTACAACTTTTTGAAGAGGGCCCAGAAGGAGGGTGAAACCTTCGAGCATTTTTTGACCGACTGCAAGCACCTGGTGAAATCCTGCAACTATAATGTGGTCGACCCAGATGAATCAGCGGAAGACAAGGCTCTACGGGACATAATAGTTATGGGCATATGTAATCCAACCACCAGAGAGGCTCTACTCAGAATTGACAAGCTTACATTGGAGAAAGCGATCCAGCACTGTAGGACAAGCGAACAAAGTAGGTCCCAAAGTCAACAGTTCCAACAAGGTGAAAGGAGTAGCGACCTCGACATAAATATGGTTAAGAAGAACAAGAGGTATGTAGGTAACGGTGGTAACTATAAATCTGGAAGTAACCTGCAAACATCGTCAGGTAGGAAATTGGATTATAGATACAAAAAATCTGACAAAACATTTCAATGCAAGAGGTGCCAAACTATACATGGGCCTCGTGAATGCCCAGCTTACGGGAAAAGTTGCACGAAGTGTGGCACACTAAATCATTTCGCAAAGTCGTGTAGGGTAAAGTTTGTTAAAAATGTTGAACAAAACCAAGAAAGTGATATGTCTAGTGAAAATTTTGTAGGTAGTATTAATCTAGTTAAAAAAAGCTGTAAATGTAATTACCTAAACTGTTGTCATAAGAAAGGTATCTGGGAGGAGGTCATCAAAACCGGAAACTTAAAGTAAAACTAGACACTGGGGCAGATGTAAATGTTATCCCACTAAATATGTTTAAGCTAGTTAACAAACAATTTAGAATAAGACCTGCTGATTACATGTTAAAAGCCTTTGAGGGAACAATATCAAAGCCTATTGGAATTGTAAAATTGTATTGCAAATTTAGGGATACACATATGTACGAAGATTTTGTCATTGTTGAGGGGGCAAACCAGGTTCTTTTGGGAGGCCAAGCATGTTTGCATTTAAATTTGGTAAAAAGAATTAATAATACTGATAAGTGTAGATCAGATAGCATCAAAGAATCGTTCATAAAACATAATACAGATATTTTTTCAGGCTCAGGTGTGTTTCCAGGTATGTGTCGGATTACTACATCTGAAGTGTTTGAGCCAGTTAGCCACCCCCCAACCAAAATACCCAGTGCAATACGTAGTGCATTTAAAGATGAACTAGAAAGATTAGTTAAAAGGAAAGCTATTGTTAAGGTAGAGGAAATTGATGCTAGGGCAAGTATTAATAGAGTTGTTGTGGTAGAAAAATCTAACGGTAAAATTAGATTATGTCTAGATCCAGCAGATCTAAACAAGCATATAGTAAGGAAACCGCGATTAATCCCAAACATTGAAGAAATTTGAGCAAAATTAAGTGGTAAAAAAATATCTACTGTATTTGATTTATCTGAAGGATACCACCATTTGAGGTTAGATGAAAACTCGTCTTGGAAATGTTGTTTTAGCACCCCATTTGGAGTATATAGGTATACAGTATTGCCATATGGCCTGTCTGACTCTCAAGATTTTGTTTGAGGAAGAGGTCGAAAAAATTTTTGGCGGTATTGAAAACGTCATCATTTGCCATGATGATATGATAATAGCTGGGGCCACAAAACAGGAACACGATAGGGCTGTAAAACTAGTTGTAGAACGTGCTAGACAGGTAAATGCTAAATTTAATAAAGAAAAATTTCAATTTTGTCAAAAACAAGTAAAGTTTATGGGTCAAATATTCTCCGAAATTGGAATGCAGGTAGATCCAGACCGTGCGGAAGCACTTTGTAAATTAGAAAGTCCTAAAAGTAAAGTAGAGTTACAGAGAGAATAATAGGTTCCTTTAATTATGTGAGGCGTTATGTTCCAAGTATGGCTGAATATATGAATCCCTTATGTGAATTATTAAAATCAAATGTAGAATGGCAGTGGCTCCCTAGGCATCAAGAAACGTTTGAGAAAATAAAGAAAAGTATTAGCAAATCCCCTTCCTTAGTACCATTTGACCAGAAAAGGAAAATTGTAATACAGTGTGATGCGTCAAAAAATGGGTTAGGCTGTTGTATGTTTCAAGAGCATGATAGTATGTTAAAATTGGTAGCCTGTGCATCTCAAACAATGAATGACCACGAAATAAATTATAGTCAAACTGAGAAAGAATTATTGGCAATATACTGTAGTACTCAGAAGTTCCATGAATTCATTTATCGTTACAATGTAGATGTACAGACTGACCATAAACCAATAATATCGATTATGAATAAACCCATTTGCAAGATTGGTTCGGTAAGATTACAGCGTTTAAGATTAAAATTATTAAAATACAATCTTAATGTGTACTACGTTCCTGGCAAAAATATTCATTTTGCTGATATGCTCTCTAGGGCTAGTTTAAAGTCCAACACACTCGATTTCGATATGTTTGACGTAGTGCATTCGGTATCTAAACATCTACCAATGACCGATGTAAAAAAATCTGAATTTAGAAGGGAAACTTCGAACGACGAAATTTTGAAAATCTCTGATTATTATTACAATGGTTGGCCAAAACTCAACGATATCCCTTTAAAGTGTAAACCCTATTTCAATTTAAAAGATGATCTATATGTTGAAGCCGGTTTAGTTTTTATAAGAGATAAAATAGTAGTGCCACAGAATCTTAGATCTTATATTCTGAAATTGTTACATAGAGGCCATATAGGGATTAACAAAACCTTACATAAAGCGAGAAAATTATTTTTTTGGCCAAAGTTAACATCCGATATTATAACCTATAGCAAATCTTGCAGAATTTGTGAAAAATATAGACCTAGTAATTTCAAAGAACCGCTGCTACCCCACTCCGTGCCAAAACTTAGGTATAATAAAGTAGGTGCAGATATTTTAGAATTTGGTTCAAAGTCTTACTTAGTACTAGTAGATCATTTCTCGCATTGGATCGATATTTGCATATTACCCAATAAAACTTCTGAAAGTGTCATATGCCATGCAAAGCATTTTCACAAAATTTGGTTACCCACAACACATAATTGCTGATAACTTACCTTTTCTATCAATGAAATGTAAAAATTACTATAGGGATCAAGACATCACAATTCAAACATGCACACCACACCATCATCAAAGCAATGGTTTATCAGAAAAAGCTGTTAATATAGGTAAACAAATCTTGCGTAAAAGCTTAGCTGAAAAAAGTGATTTTAGAGATTTATTGCTAGAATATAACAACACCCCTATTATTAATCTAAATGCATCTCCGGCTCAGATCCTTCAGAGTAGAACTCTTAGAACACAATTACCTATGACACATAGTAAACTAGAACCTGAAGTGCAAAGCCATATATACAAACAGTTATGCGTACAAAAAGACAAAATGAAAAAGCACTATGATAAAACGAGCCGCAAAGCTGTAATAGAGTATAAAAAGGGGGATAAGGTAGTAGTAAAAAGCAGTAAAGACAATCATTGGTATAAAGCTGTTGTGTTGGAAAAAGCCAATGAACCAAGATCCTATTGGCTACAGAAAGAAAGCAATAACAGAATCGTAAGGCGAAATTCAAGCCAAATGAAACCATCTTTCACCAAATCAGATTATAGTGATTTCATATTGGAACCTGAGTTGTATTCCACTCAACAAGAACAAATTATTCATGTAGAAAATCCAACCAATACTATTCATGAAGAACTATTTGAGAATGATGCTCTTAGTGATGTAAGTTTTATGTATAGCCCTGTAAATGAAAACAATGCATCAGTGTCTCGAGAAGCGGGCTCCAACCCAGGCACCTCCAATAGTTATAGATCTCGTTGTAGACGCCCCATTAAACCCGTCCAAAGACTTAACCTATAAATAATCCAAAAGGGGAAGGTGTTCAAGGTAGTTCATTACGGAACGCACCCTTTTAGTTTAGTATTACTGTTATGTTGGTAGTACGAAATAGATATACCGGAGAGGAAGTATGTATTGACATCGTTTAACAATATGTATTCTAACCACAGTAAATCGTAATAAATAATAACCATCGAAAGTATTCTTCTTGATTTTAACATGCTGAAGTATCCACTAAACATGTACTAAACAAGAAGTCATATGGACTGGACAAAGAG
Source organism: Agriotes lineatus (assembly GCA_940337035.1). Taxonomy (NCBI): domain Eukaryota; kingdom Metazoa; phylum Arthropoda; class Insecta; order Coleoptera; family Elateridae; genus Agriotes; species Agriotes lineatus. Next base: position 8,122 of record CALNHX010001112.1, read on the forward strand.
AATTTGAAACAACACCATTTAATAATGGGGTGTGTGCAATAAGACCTAATAAACGTATATATAAAAGTTAATGACAATGTAAAGGACAATTTCTATGATTAGTTAGATCAGGTACCTATTTGATATGATTCCCAAGAAAAATGTGAAAATAATTGTAGGAGATTCTAATGCAAAGATAGACCAAGAAGATAATCTTTAGTTAATTGGAAAATAATGTTTACACCATGGATAAAAGAATGAGGAGATTGGCACTTGGACCACAATGTCATCACCGTATCACTAGAAACTCAAAAATAAACGTAAATAATAAATGCGATGAAGACTGCTCTAGATCGAAATTTGATTTAGAGAAATCACAATAAACAGATATCGGGGAATCATATCAGTTAAAAGTTAAAAATAGATTTCGTCTTTTGAAAATAGAGAATACTGAAGCAGATATAAACTTAAGATGGAAAGAAATAGGAAAGATGATAATAATAAAAGCAGAAAATGAATTTAAAGATACAACAGACGCTCGATAACGTGAACTAATTCAAATCAAGTGTGTTCACTGTTCACATTGTCGAAATGTTTACATTAGCGAGCGTGATTTTATTAATAAACACATTATTAAATAAAAGATTTAATAACACAATAAAAAACCAAACGTTTAATAACACTATAACAAAACATATGACAGCGAGTAATATACATTTTTAATGAGAAGAAAAATAAGCTGCTGCTTTATTCTGCATAGATTAGCCCATATGTTCAACAATGATTAAAATAAAATGCAAACGCATCATAAAGACCCATCCAATCGACTCAGCTGTGTCGCAGAGGGGAATCTGTGTCGCAGAGGGGAATCCCCTACATAAATACTGTTTACGTTATCAAACTGTACAGGTTGTTTACGTTATCGGGCATTCTGTTTGATTCTATAGTATGAATTTTGTGTTTACATTAGCACAATGTTTTATTATACGGTATTTACGTTATCGTCATTTGACTACAGAAATTCATATAGCCAAATCAATGTATACAAGGTGTCCCGAAACTCCCACTAAAGCTTCAGGTAACCTTTTTCTATCATGAAAGATGAACAAAAAGCTGCAAAAAAATTGTCCTGTGCAGCGTAGTTTTCTTGTAGTGTGGTTAATGTTGTTATCTCTAACAGCAAATTATAAGGAACTATAAAGGGAACTTAAATAAGAAATACAGTTAAAATAAAAATTATTGACTAATTAGTCTTAACTATTGATACTTGGTTTTTGAAATGATGTTCAAAAATAAGAAATTTTGTTAAAATTAAACATGACAACAATGCATATTTAGTGACGATCAGCTAAACAACAAAATAGAAAGGCATATAACCAGCGGGCTGAAAAGTGCAACAGATCTACGTGAAGTGTTAGTCAAAAAAACATTTCAAACAGGACAAAAGTGAAAACATACAAAACAATTATTAGACCTACAGTGACTTTCCGAAAAGAAACTTTGACACTACGACAAAAGGATGTAGCAAAACTTTATGTGTTCGAAAGGAGGATACTAAGACGCATTTATGGAGAAGATGGTTAGCACACATAGTAAAGATAAATGAAACAAGAATACCCAGACAACTATTACACCAAGAAGCTGAGGGAACAAACAGGAGGAGGCCCAAAAGGCCGTGGTTAAAGTACATAGAAGAGGACCTGGCAGAACTAAAAGTGAATAATTGGGAGACTGTAGCTGTGAACAGAAAAAAGTGGAAAGACAACTCACTAAAAGCCCTGGGCCGTAAGGCCTATTGTGCTAACATGATCATTATCATCATGTGTTACCGAAGCCTGCTACTTGAAGCTTTAGTGACAGTTGCGAAACACCCTGTATCTGACAAAATTTCTGAAAGAATCAAATCTCTAAAAAGATATAATTATTATGAATAGACGGCCTATTGGCAGAATTGATTTAAGAAGAAAAGTGAAGAACGGAAATTTCAAAAGACCAGATGCAAGCCATAATTATGTCTAAGACGACAAAGACTCTTGTAGATGGTACAGAGGCATATCGTTATTCTCAACTGCTTGCAAGATATTGTCAGATCTTTGCTAAGACTGACACAAAATTCTGAAGAAGTTGAGTGTTATTACCAACCAAGAATGAATCTTTTGACATTACGATATATAAATTCAATCAACAACAGTTAACACTTCTCTATGATACCATAATATACCTACAAGACGACTAGAATATGTAAGCACCCTGTGCATGGAGAATTTGTAAACAGTAAAAGATAGAGACTCGATAAAATTAAAACAGATTTGTAATTTTTACTACTGAACTGAACTGAAAAACATAAATTTTCAATTTTCAATAAAACAAAAACTGCAACGTCTCGAATATGGGCCATTCAAGTACTTCAGACATTGCATATTTGTTCTCATTTAACAAAGTCTTGATTTCTCACCCCAATGCATGACGCGCTTGTCCTGAACACCTTGTATAGCCAGGAACTTTTTCTAAAACTTACCTCGTTATCGCTACTGATGTTTATTACATCGCTACCTCTAGAATCTGGACTAGGACTTCTCGAATCGATAACTGGTAGTGACTCCCGATATGACTTCTCAATGTTTTTGAAAGTTTTTGAAACAATTTCAGTAGAATTATATATATTTCCATTTTCAAAAGAACGGCTCAATGAGTGGTCCAATGCATTTTCCATTTCTTCCTCAGATGCAGATGAATCTGATGGAATAGCCCGAATGTTTTTCTTTCCAGATGTGTTCTTCTGAACTGTAACAGTACATTACGCAACTAGTTTAGAAACTTTCTAACGTGTTGCATATACTATTATATCGTGTTTTATAAGAAATGCGAAATATTCAATTTTTATATAAAAGTGATACTAATGTCAAAACATAACCAAGCTGAGCAGAACTGGTTTCTATGTACTAAAGCACAAGCAGCTCCAGTTGATGTTATGCGTTTGGCAGTACTAAAGTGTTTTGTTGGTGGCACTGTAAGTCTATGTCAAATTCGAGGTTAGATTTTGCATCAGTCTGTGTCAAAACTGATGCAAAACCTAACCTGCTAACCTCAAATTTGACATAGACTGACACTAACAATACACTTCAGTATTGCCAAACAGAAAATGAATCGCCATTGCTATGGTGCAAAATACCACTTTACTCAACAATTTTTAATGTAGATAAATTAATTATTGTTTCTTAATATTTTTTCTTCGTGAAATATTTCCACATTTTGATACACTTTGCCATTTTAGCAAAAACGGAAACAATTTTAGAACTTTTTACATTATAAATGCCAAATTTTTTAAATTACCTGTTGCACGCCGCTTCACATTCAAAGAAAGGTGTGCAGTGGCCAGTATGCAGTGACGTATCCATTAGCAATGTTTTTTTGTGTATTACAGTACAGTTATAAAATCAGATAATGCTACTCATCAATGAAACTTTAGAAATACGTTTTGCATAAATACATTCAAAATAAGAATGCAACATCAAATTAATTCAATGCCCAATGCTGCGAGAGTTTTACTGAGTTATGTTAAAATTCACCAATAATTCAAGCGTAAGATATAAAAAATTTGTAATTCATAATGGTTCAATGTTTCTACAATAATGAAATATTAAAGTAATCTACATTTCAAACAATAACATTTCTAAGAATTCAATTATCCTCTACGTCCTCTTTGAAAGCACTTCCTTCATCACAATCAGAATCAAAAATTGAAAATTATAACTTTTCTAAAGCTTCTTCTATTAAATGGGAGTCATTTTTCGTTGTTTAATAGCTGAAAAACCTACTGCACTCTCTGCATTTCAGTGCCACAACAGCAGTGTTAAATGTACGCAAAGTAATTGTTTGACGTCACTTTTGTGATTATGAAGTGCATTACCTGATCTTATGCCTTTAATATAGCTTGTGTCAAGGTTAACTGTCGTCAGAGTTTCCACAAGTCTACTAGAAATTTTAAACTTTAGGGAAGTTGTAAATATATGACTACGTCAGTACATACAAAATTTGCTAACCCTCAAGCACTTAGTTTCTAAGCATTATTTTATTGAAATTTCATTTTTTTTGTTCTAAAACTGGTGAAATCCTCTTCAATGGTATTGTTGCTTATGCAGTTCAATTTCGGGCAGTCTTCGACTGCCTGCAAGGTCATTCTAAATTTTGACGTTCTTAACCTTTTTTAACAGAAGCACTAGCTCATGATAAACCTAATACTTACAAGAACCATCACTCGACCCTTCCTTTTCCACTATAGACGAATCTACTATGTACCTTGATGAAGCTTCAACATAACTCTCATCTTCAGATATTTCTAAAATGAAAATTTTAAGTTAATGAATTAGTTATTAGGCTATAAACAAATTACCTGGTGTTTCCAAAACTTCTTCCGCCATACTTTTTAGTTTTTACTAAAATAAGTATTATGTTACCAGTGGTACTATCAAATACTCCTTTTAGAACAATAAATCTTTACTCTTAAACGTCAAATAATACTAACGGCCGAGAACACATGGCCAACTACCAATTTCAAATATCTGTAACTGCTAGTCAGTGGCGTAGGTGGAGTTGACCGGGACTTGATATTTAATGTTTAAAACACATTTGTTCTACTCCCTGCTTGTTCAAACTTGGAGAAACAGATCTCTCATATTTTCTCATAATAAGAGAGCCATTAAAAGTCAAAATTCATTACGAGTACATAATACATACAAGTTTAAGCTAGCTTGGAGAAAGATTACCTGGCGCCCCTGGCGGACCCGTGCGCGCTCATCCTAATTTAAATTTTTCCAGTGGCGTCACAGTTTAGCACTTTCAAATTTATTCCGTTAGAAAATTACTCCACACAACTTTCCAGCATTTTCATGAGCAGTAGTTTACGTTTCATTCCGAATGTTGGGTATGATATTTTTGTGATCCTGTTTATCTAGTTGGAGGTTGGTTATTCATTTTGCTTAGGTGCATCCTATAGTTTGCATTTTTACTTCGTAAAATGGAGCATAGTAAAGCCGTTCACGACCTTTTTGGGACAGAGTTGGCTATGATTTTTTCTTTTCATGTTGGACTAACTGATTCGATGATGTAGCGGATGCAACTTTTTTTTTTCTGTCAGTGTCTGTTCGACATTTTCTTGCCACCACATTGCAAGATTTATTATTTTAATATTCGTAAGAAAATAAATGATTTATCAAATGTGAAAAAATAATTTTAATTTCCGTCGAAGGAAAAGCCAAAATGCCCAAAATAATTTTATTACAACAAAAAATTTCCATTAAACGATGCTACTTCCAATTTAAAAAAGAGGGACCAAATTTAAAAGAACGCGAGTCGATGTGGAGACTAGAGAATATCCGGCAACAATGTACCTATTCAGAAAATATAACCTTAAACTGAAAACAACCTAACCTAACCATATATCTAATACTTACTATATTGCTAACAGCTATGAGTGGGAAAGTCACGGAGGAAGTGAGACAGACAACCAACTCTTCAATGTATAATAGTGAGCTGTGCGCAAGAGCGGCGGCGTCGTCCGCCCAATGGAGAAGTGGTCAAGTTTAAAATTCGTTTCTAAAGGCGGAGTTTGAATTCTCACGCATGCGCACGAAACGCGTTATACTCTAAGTGAAACTATGTCGGCGCCGTAATGTTTTCGGGCGTTCCGAGGCCTTACTAGCAATATATGTGTATTATATATATGAACCTAACACAAAAAGTGTCATTTTCCATGAGGGAGTTTAGTTACAACAGAGGTTCTGCCAACAAAATTACTAGATGGTCATAGCCTCACCTGACCCAAAAAGATCGTGAACGGCTTATAAGTAATCATGATTTTTTCGAACTCAAGATTTTTGCGGAAATATCCGTTTGCATATCTTCTCATTCCGAAAAAGTGGTTTTCACAATAATGTGTGTTTGTGAATCTGTCAATCTGTGGGCATGTGTCCTCTAGAGTCCCTGTATATAAGTAAACTATATACAGGATCCCTAGTGTCCTCTCTACAGCCGCGACGGTTTAATCAATCAGGGTTAAAATATATTAAATATATAATATCGGTACCTATATTAAAAATCTGGTGTGATACACGCACACAACTTCCTTTTACAGTAATCTTATAATTAGCCAAAAATTTGATTTTAAATTTTTAAGCATTTGTCAAAAATTTTCAAAAATTACAAATTCTACGAAAACGGTACAAAATAGAGCGTTAGGTAAAGAGACAAATTTTCTCTAAAATTTTAAGCTGAATTCAAAAATAAAATAATATACCGGGTGTTCTATTTAAAATAGGAGTTAATAAAGAAAATAGAAAAAAAACAAATGAACCCCATTTTAGAAGTATTGAACTGGAAAATCACCTACCTCACTTCAATACACATTAAAAATGTAATAAAAATGTGGAGTTAAAGCCGTTTTTGAAAAAAATCGAAAAAAACTGAAAAATTACAAGAGTAAACATCTACTTCCGGTTATGCGATTTTCTTCAAAAGCTGGCTGTCGCATCAACATAGTACACATAACTTATATAGTTTCAACGCCATACCTCTTTTCGTTTTTGAGATATTCTGTTCACAGACAGACACACAGACAGACACATAGACAGACAGACAGACACACAGACAGACAGACCAATAAAAAAATATGTTTTTTGGGTTCAGGGGACTCTAAAACGTGAAGATCTGTTGAAAACTCAATTTCGAATTTTTGGGGTGAATCCAATACTTCCTTTATTGTAAAAGGAAGTAAAAAGGTTCGAGCATATAGATTGATTTAATTGGGATAGTTGTTTAGTAACATCAGAGCTTAGATCTTAATTTGTATTAACTGACAAACGGAATAACTAAAGTGAAATCCAAAGTCAAATTATTATCTGAAAAAGTCAATTGTAAAATGTTATAATAAAATATATCATTTAGAAATGTATCAGGAGTGTTAGATTGTATAGAAATTTGGTATAATTTATTAGGTACTAGAGAAAATGATATAAGAAAATAACGAAATTTTTTCCAAAAATGTAAAACGTATTTGTAATAAAAGACTATTTTAAATAATAAAAACCGTTTTATAAAAATGTATATTATCTGATTGGAGTATAAAAGGGTGTCTTTAATTAAAATCAGTGAAACGAAGATAAAAAAGAATTTAAAAAAACTAAATGTATAATATAGAAGAGTACAAATGGTATAAAGAAGAATTAAGAATAATGTTACGTTTTTACGTTCGGGTTATTTAAAAATTACACAACGCTTCTTGCATTAAACATTTATTTACAACGAGTAATTATTATTATTTACAAACACACGAATTACTTAAACTACGAACTATTTCTAACAACGATACACTATTTAATAATTATTTATATACGGCTTAACAGTAATGATTTATATGCTTATACACTCTATTTATTTACACTGGATTAAACGTCAATTATTTATGTGGCTATTTATTTTACGCGTCTATTTATGTAGCAGCTAACGCCTTTCGAGCTGAATGAAAACTGATTTCTTATTCCTGCGGCGCGTATTTATATATCCGAATAATTTCCTTCTAGAACAACCCAGACTTTACTCGCTCTTCCGGGAAATGCATGACGCATATTCGTGAGTGTTTGACCTCGAGCGCGTTCCCAAAACTCCGGAATAATGACTCATTCGTCCGCAGCTGGCCCCAAGGCTGTCTGCCGGCGGCGGTGGCTTACGCGTTTGCAGCTGCCTAAGCGCAAGGTCGTAACAATAATTAAACAGTCTTCATGAAATAATAATCTCTGCAGAAGATTTGGATGAACTATATAATATAAGTCAATATTAGGGATCCTTTTGATTCGGAACTTCATGAGTTGCTGTCAAGTGAATACATCTACAATTCATCTGGAATTGAATGCACACTACATGTGAAAGTAATGTTGGATTTGGAAGGGCTTATAATCATATGATTTCTACATCTGAGTTGGATCTTGACCTAGGGAGCATCGAGGTTTTGCGGGACGTCGCAATTGTCCTATAATAATTGGATAAGGAGTATTGTTGTCACTGTTGAAAGTAAGGAAATTTCTATACACAGTGAGCTTACATTGGAGGTAAAGGCAGTTTGGATGGCTACCAGCTTGGTGGAGGTGTCAAGGAGAGACGGTTCCTGTGGACTTGGTTATTAGCGGTGTTGTTGTCGGCATTGGAGTTATAGATGAGGTGATCAACAATGGTAGCTGTTACAGGAAGCCTTGTTTTACCGAAGTTTCTAGAGGATGAGCTGGCAGACTGCTTGTGTTGTTACGACTAACATCCTGTAGGAAGTGTTCAGTGAGCTTAAAAAAGATATAGGTACCTATGTTATATAAATCTAAAACAAATAAGTCTTTAATACTGAGTGAATTACATATTTGAAAAAACTATTTACTTTGATCGATATTCAGAATAATTAATATGTGACAGGAATCATTTAGTTGACTTTTCACTTTGACAGTTGTCGAAATGTCATAATTATAAATAATGGTTTTTCTTGAGTTAAGAGTAGTCATTTCTCAAAAAGCTAGAGAAAGAGAAGTAAAATAAAATAGAAATTTTATAAAAAGGCATATTGTAATGGTTTACTGCCCACATCAATTCTGATGTAACACAATGAATAAGGTCAACATGAGCACAGAATTTAATATTTTATTTATTGCAAGTTAATCAGTACTTTACATTAATAAATGCACTTGATGTGAGCAGCAGTAAGTAATAATTTGAGGTATAAAAGTTAGCATGAGATAAGGCAGGTTTCAGAAGGGTTACGTTCCGAGTTTCAGATATGATAAATGTTCGGAAAGGCCAATGCAATTTAATTTGTAACTGGCAGATTTGAGCTTAGTAACGTAACGTAAATGATACAGAATGATTTGTTAAGTACAGAAATTGTATGAGCGTTATTTATTAAAAGTTTATAAGCCAGCAAACGGCAAGTTAGCTGAAAGGTAAACGAAAACCAGTACTAGCAAAGCAATAATTGCAATAGAGCAATGGGAAAATGTAAGGCAACCGATCGAAAGACAATTAGTGAGATGCTAAAAGAACTCAAGTGTATCAGTGAATTATAAACCAAAGTAAAAATTAAAACCAGAGCAAAGTGTGGTGATATTTATCCCAAGAAAAGGACAATTTGGTGAAAATGCAAAAACATAACATTAAAATTGTAGTCCATAAGTTCAAACATGTAATCAAACCTAATTTCTTTTAAACAATTGTAAATCTAGTTGCTTAGTTACGAAACAGTCAATTGTCATAATGAATCAAACAAGCTTCAATTTTTCATGTTGGGTGCAAATTGAGCTCCACATTTACTGTATTAAATTGTGAATAAAAAGTCATTTGTTTCGTGTTAAAGTTAGTTACCAAGTTGCTGGGCATCTGTGGGTGTAATTCTGTTGATTAATCCCGTGTTAGGGTCAGGGCGGTTTCGCAGGGAGTGGTTTCATATGATATTTACGCGAGCCGTTAGCCCGGGAATGTTGCGATGGCTGGCGGCGACTGTATTCTCATATCAACTTCATTAATAATAATATAATATTTAACTTTATTAGCAAGTGCTAAGATACTACAAGAACTAAAAGTAAAATAAACCTATGTATTCTAAATTAATGTACTTAACAATATTTTAACATATTAATAAATTAACACTAATATTGAATACCTAACCTTTTTAGTAAAGTAAAATTCTTTGCTCTATGTTTAAATACATACATCGATTTTGAATCTTTGATGACATTATCAAGATCATTAAACATAATTATACCTTTTTTAAACAGTGAATTAAAACCACTAGATACTTGTTGCTTTGTGAATATATAACTTATTAGACCGATATAGAGCCAATAATGGACGCGGTTGAATTTTATAATCCGAGGTGATAGTCGAGGTTTATAATCAACCAAGTCCGTTATTTGTATATCGGGTGTGTGTTGTTCATGGATTTTCGCTATACACATTTATGGATTTTAAGAATAATTTATTAAACGTAATTTTAAAATCATGTGAACCTTAACGGCCTACAGCCGTTATAATCCTCAACTACCCGCAGCCGTTATGAATGTCTTTGTTATTAAAGATCAAGTGGTCCTTAAGGGCCGGCGGCTGTTATGCATGACCTTTCATGTGTTTATTTAGTTCAGTCAAAATACAATAACGGTATAGTATTAACAAAAAATAATAATCAGAGCTTGCGTACCACCACAATTCAATCTAAGTAGTGATAATGCTTGTTGCCAATCGTTTTCCTAGAATTTTGCCATTTGCATTTCCATATGACGAAAATGGACTATAAGTGTACTAGTGCAGTAGTTGGAAAAGAACACAACTTTTTCCCATTTAACCAAATTTGTATCTCTTACTATTAACAAGATACCCGCACGCTGGCCCCCTTTATCTTGGACACACTGTATAATGCATATAATTAATACAATTTTTGAAAAAAAGTTCCCAGATACTTGGAAGATGACTATTGTTCAGATTCAAAAAAAGGAAAATCCTACTTCATACAGACCTCTGACCAACTTTATCGAAACTCTTGGAAAGTCATTAATTTGCAATTCACTTAAACCTAAAAAGCATTCTCCTTGAGTCACTATCTGGATTTGAAACAATAAAAAAGCCAACCTGCGATTGATTACTAATAATAATCAATGGTAGTATAATCGCAGATCAACCCCCTTATCGTTTATACACCACGGTAGCTCAGAAATGTACTTACCGCAATGGCCTAGCTAGCGTCAAAGTCGATGGCCTTAGGTCGCAGATTTCTATCATCAGCTGATCAGCTGCAAGCTCCTTTAATAATAGTAGAAAAAACACTGGGCGCCAGAAATCACAGATTTCAAGAAATAAATAAGAAAATAACAAACAATTAAGTTTATTAATCAGCAGGTCATGTTTGGTGGCAACATCAATAATACGTCGGTAAATCGTTTATCACAATATTAAATAATCTGAATACAATAAATTATGTGCTGAAAATGCAACACGCACAGCGAGAATATGTGAACCCCTTTTTTAGGCTCTTAGATTGAATTTGATAGCAATTCAATGAAGGGATAAGCTTATCACAGTCATCTAATAAAACCTTCTGTTAGGCTATTGAAAATAAATAGCGTGACTGTACCTTTTACATAGGGTCGAAACACACATCAAAAATAGCAAAATTTATAACTGTGCATAATTAACTATAAGCATAATTGCACTACAGCGCCGCTCGATGTTACAAATGACATCATTGCAGCTAGCGATTGTGATAAAATAAGTGTACTAGCTGTACTGAAGTTTAGAAAAGCTTGATACCATTTCTCATCTTTTTTAGTATCAATTTTGCAATTTATTGGATTCGGCGCCGATGCTCTCAGTTTATATCTAGTTACCTGCATAAACCTTGGCAGGTGGTTAAATTATCAAACTCAATATCCCTAAGTAAAAACATCATAAGAGGTGCGCCACAAGGCTCAATTCTTGGACCATTTGCCGGACCGTCAGCAATTTGTGTATTATATTAATTCCTGTTCGGAATATTTTGCAGCTACGTCGGGAGTACCGCAGGGATCAGTTTTAGGACCATTTGTTATGGTATCAAATGATTATAAAAACACTCAAGGGTGGGGGAATGGCACTTGCTTTAATATGTCCGGGAAATGCCAACACTTGCCCTGGAAATCTCAAAAACAAGGCAAAAGCCACGGCTTGATACGCTCAGGGAGATGGGCGTGGTCCTAGGAACGGTACACCATAGGGCAAGCGTGACAGTATGTATAGGGTGTTGCAAAATAAATGGACGCCACGGAATTCAGTCTTGGGTCTCACGCTTGGCAGAACTCCGAAAGCCAAGCGGGAGTAGAATATTTGTGCACAGCCTCACGACTCCCAACACTGCGGCGACGAGCGCACTGACTTACTTGCAACGCTTAAAAACTCCTTCCAGACACCGCCGTACATAAATCTGACACAGTGTATAATTTAACCTGTAAATAAGCATGCACAAACCCCTAGAAAAAAATCATAAACCAACGCACAGTAAACTGATCTATTGGTCTAACACAATACAACAGCGCCGACGTCGTCAGCGTACACAGAAAATAGAAACTAACAAATGGGCACTATAGCTAAAAGCCCAGCTGGGAGGTCGCCTTACTTCTAAAATATTGCGGGAATTGTAACAATTGGTACACTGCCCCAACGCGGGTGGCTCGCACTTGCCTTGAAGAGTGTTTGTTAGAGTTTACGCACAGCCCAGCGAGCGGATGGTGATTAAGCGCATGAATTATCGTTTGCAAGCAACCCACGCTGGCGGCTGGCATGTAATTCATGACTGATTAATTACAAATAGCCTGAGCTGTCGGCTGGCATTTAACATGAATGAATATCTATAAACAGCCTACGCTGGCGGCTGGCATGTAACCATGAATGATTAATTACAAATAGCCTGAGCTGTCGGCTGGAATTTAACATAAATGAATATTTATAAACAGCCTACGCTGGTGGATGGCATGTAACATGAATGATTAATTAAAAATAGCGCACACTAAATGAATTATCCGCGTCGATTATCGTCGAGCGCCCGCCGTAAAAGCAGACGTGTCGTTGCCTGAAGCGTAGACGCTGTGCGAAGTCCAATAACCCCAGGTGTGGAATTGTCATAGGAAACAACCAAAAACTGTCGAGACCTGTATATGTGCCCGTTCTGAAAAACTGGATCCCTTAATGTAGCGGAGAAGAATACAGACCGTCGGAAATTTGCAGAATAGATCATCAAAATCAACAAAAGGCCACGCACAAACCACCCCAACAAACGCCACTTAACTCTAAGCCGGCCAGTAATAAACTCCCCGAAACCAAACCAAAAGCTGCCCGCGCCAGACGCCCCAGGCACGCAGCGTGCCGGGGAAACCGGTGAGCCGCATGGTAGCGCACCTGTAGCCAATCACGACTCGAGAAAAGCCCGCCGTTAGTTGGGCTCGACAAACTTTCTAGAACAAGGCTGCGTGCCAAATCTCAAAATTGCAAATAAGCCATAACAAGTAATTACGAACGAGAAAATTAAAATGGCCGTTACAGTTGCTTAAAATTGTGAACCGCCAACTGCCTGAACACCATTTGATGAACTAATACACGTAGAAATATGACTGAGAAACCTATATACAGCGAAATTGTAATCTTTGAACAAAAAATACTCCAAGAATTCGCACACTCATCGAATTTAAAAATGTCCTGACACATTATTTTTAATTGTCATAAATGATATTTGTAACTATACCATTTTCCGAATATCTTTTCTGCAACAATGATTTAAAGGTTATTAAGATTATATATAATGTTACGTTCTTAACGTTCGAGCTATTTAAAATTATACGACCAACATGGGTTCAAACATTTATTTACAACAATGAATTATTACGATTATTATTTACAAGCACACACGAGAATTATCAAGCAGATTACAAATTAATACAGGCACTAACGAACGTGTATTTATATTTCAGGTAATTCCTTTCTAGACTAATTGCGAGGACGCTCGACCTTTCTAGGAACCGCATGACGCATCCGCGTTTGGTGCCCTCAAGCGCGTCCCTGAAAGCGTGAGTGATCTGTTGCACCTGGCTGTAAGGGCGCTTCCCGAGCATTCGACCGCTGTGACTCATATTTCCGTAGCTGCTTCAAGAAGTTCTGGAACGCTCGCGTATTAATCGCCAAGGCTGCCGACTCACCCATCCCTCGGCCCTCAGGATCGTAACACTGCCCCCGCCTTAGGCCGTTCTGTCCCAGAACGAGTTGCGTCGGGTGCCTGTCACTCGCTCTTGTGGGGGTTTGATGGCGGTATTTACAGGCGGTGCCCTTCTTGCACACGGACTGGTTGAAGAAGTAGCAGTCCGCCGTAGGCCCCATGTTTCGTAACGGGCTGCAACAGCAGACCTCGATCTGTACGCCGGTTGTCTCTTGTAATGCCGATCGGTAGGCCATCAGGAGCAGGTGCATGTACTGGCCCCAGTCACGCGGATGCTCGGAAACCCCCTTGGACAGATGCTTCCCCATGGTTCCATTCATCCTTTCCACCATGCCGTCCGATTGAGTATGGAGGGCAGTGGTCCGGGTCTTGCGTATCCCCAGTATCCTACAGACGTTCTGGAACGGTCCAAACTCCAAATTCCGGCCCTGGTAGGAATGTAACTCCAGGGGGACTCCAAAACTGTTGAAGCACTCCTTCATCAGAACATCAGCGACAGTATCGGTCTCTTTCTTCGGAACGGCGTACGCTTCGGGCCATTTGGTGAAGTGGCCCGTGCACACCAAGATGTATTTATTTCCCGCTTCGGTTTCGGGGCATGGTCCGGCGATGTCAATGGCTATCCCCTCGAACGGACCACCGACGTTGTACTGCCACCTCGGAGCTCTACGTCTTCCAACCGGGCCGTTTCCTGTAGCGTATGCTTCGCACCTCCGCCACCACTCTCGAACGTCACCTTTGCAGCTCGCCCCGTAGAAACTTTCTTGGACCTTCTGCAACGTCTTCTTCAATCTGAAGTGTCCCCCAGAGGAGCCATCATGCAGGTAGCGCAGAACCTCGGCCACTCTACTCCTTGGAACCATCGATCGTGATCTCGTTGCCCTACTGTCCTCATCTTCCAAGATTCTGGTCAGGACGTTGTTGTCCAGCTGTAAGGAGTCCCATTGCGCCCAATAAGTCTCCACTGTTGCGTTGGTGGCGGGGACCTCCTGCCAGGTAGATCGACGGCCATCTTGCTTCCAGGCTATAACCGCGCATAAGTTGGGGTCATTCTCCTGGCTACTCTGTAACTCTTCTGGCTCCCACGAGTCGTCGACCACAGTGGTACGATTAATGGATACCGCACGACTCTCCAATCTCGAACAGTGGCCGCAGTCCGCAGGGCAGGGCCTCTCGGATAACGCATCGGCGTTGCGGTGGACTGGACCAAGTCGATGATTTATATCCCAGGCGTACTCTTGTAGGCGCTCTATCCACTTAGCCACCTGACCTTCAGGGTTCTTGCACTGCAGCAGCCATCTCAGAGCAGCGTGATCGGCCCTCAGCAAGACTCTTTTGCCAAACTCAAATGATTTACGTTTTCCTACGTCAGTACGGCCGCTGAGATGATCTCCGCACTCGACGATGTCTTGGTACCGGGCCACCAGATCTTCTGTCTTCTTCCGTTTTCGTTGGCTCATGCCCCCTCCCAGTACTGGGTTCCTCCTGACGGTTGCCAGTTCCCTGCTGACGTTCATCATCCTTACTGGAACCCCAAGCCCAGTCTTCACCAACGTCTTCCCTACCAGGATACCATGAGTGAGCTTCTTGTCACCATCAGGCTCGAACACGCGCACCGCGTTGCCCCGGAGATCGCCATCCAGGTATGCATCCACGACCCTCTCGGTTCGTCCTTGCAGAGTAACATCTTCCGCCATACAACTTGTGCCGCGATTTCTCCTCTTGGGTGTCGGGAAAGCTCCTCCCCACCCACGTGCAACTCGCCGCGTCTCAGGTCCAAAGCGCACTTACACTTATCCACAACATCCATTCCAAGGATGCACTCGTCCGCAATGTCAGCATAATCGGGCTCAACCACGCGCACCACGTTGCTCCGGAGATCGCCATCCAGGTATGCATCCACGATCCTCTCGGTTCGTCCCTGCAGAATAACATCTTCCGCCCATACCACTTGTGCCGCGATCTCTCCTCCTGGGTGTCGGGAAAGCTCCTCCCCACCCATGTGCAACTCGCCGCGTCTCAGGTCCAAAACGCACTCACACTTATCCATAACATCCACTCCCAGGGTGTACTCGTCCGCACTGTCAGCCATCAGGTCCCGATGCTTGAGGGTTTGATTCCCAATCTTCAAATCAGTTTCCCCATGTGTGGTCACCGCGCCCCCCATGGCAGTGGGAAGGCGTGGCTCGTTGTGCAGCAGCTGACCCTCGTCCCTTACTACGTCGGACCTGGCGATGGACTTCGTCGCTCCAGTATCCAACAGCAGAGACCGAACTCTTCCATTTATTTTCCCATCAAGCTTTTGGACTACTTTCTCTTCTG
Source organism: Agriotes lineatus (assembly GCA_940337035.1). Classification (NCBI taxonomy): domain Eukaryota; kingdom Metazoa; phylum Arthropoda; class Insecta; order Coleoptera; family Elateridae; genus Agriotes; species Agriotes lineatus. The sequence continues at coordinate 24,185 of CALNHX010001112.1, forward strand.
CGGTTTCCAGCTCTTCCTGCCCGGCCTTCAGCTCTTCTCGTGCTTTCTGCCCGGCTTCCTGCTGTTCCCTAAAATCCTCTTGTGCTTTTTCTGCCTTCTTTCGACCGGATCTCAATTCTTCCTTAAGTTCATCCTTGAGGTTTTCTTGAGTGGCTTTCAATTTTTCCTCGAGTTTTTCTGCCTTCTTTCGGCCGGCTTTCAATTCCTTAAGTTTTTGGACTGCTTTTTCTTGCTCGGCCTTCAGCCATTCCTTAAGCGCTTTCGTGGCTTCATCTGCCTTCTTTTGGCGGGCTTTCAATTCTTCCTGGCCAACTTGGATCTCTTTCTTAAGTTCCCCCCGTGCTTTTTCCGCCTTGTCCTGGCTAACTTGCATCAGTAGAAAAAGTTGGCTTAATTGGGCTTCCATTTTGCTGCTTTGGGATCTCGTCAAAGGCATCTATACACTTAAATTTATTTATCTGACCGTCGTTTTATCGGCACTTGTTAACAATTTATTTATTTAATGTTTGTTCAATAATTTTCTAATAGCCCCCGGTACAAACCCCACACCTGACACCACTGTTACGTTCTTAACGTTCGGGGTATATAAAATTATACGACAAACATGGGTTCAAACATTTATTTACAACAATGAATTATTACGATTATTATTTACAAGCACACACGAGAATTATCAAGCAGATTACAAATTAATAGAGGCACTAACGAACTATCGATACATTAAGTTGCACTCTTGCATTGCTATCAATGTTCTTTTCGAGTTCCTTGCGTTAGTACGCGCAATCAAGAGATGTTTACATTTAAAAATCTGAGAACAAATTATCATTTCAATAGCCCTGTTATATTAATGTGTCAATTATATGTATAATTCTTATTTTAGTTTAATTTCAGCTTGAATAAATTTAAGACCATTCTATCTACTCGTCTCTCGGCCATTACTATATGATTTTATTACTTTTATTTTACATTTATTCTGTAATTGGGTATTTTTACCTGTTGAATAAATTGAGACAATTTTTTGGCTTCGCTTAATTGTTTCGCCAGTTACCCAATTATTTCAGGCCTAACCTGTATATTTTTATTTGAATTATAAATCCTTTGCATTTCGAATTCTTAAATTTTCCAAAGCAGCTTATTTTGTACCTGGATCTAGATCCTTTCTTTTGGGCGATGCCCTTTTTGACCCGCGCTATCTTTTATCACAGGTCGTTGTAGTGCGAGCTTTCCTTTGGAACCGAAATTTTCGTCCGAGCACTTGCTGTTCTCTCCTGAGCCCGCCGTCACCGGCGCAGCTGAAGTTTGATTTTAATTAAGTCAAATTACGTGCGCTCAATTAATTTAATGAGCAGTGTGTTTCCTAGAGCTGACTATGATCAGGTACGATGGCGCTTTTCTGTCTTATTATCTCCATAGTAATTACGATTCTTCTTAGCTCTTTATTAACAGTTTCATCCACGAGTTTATCTCGGAGGCCAAGTTATTAGCATTTTCGACACTTGCTGGCCTTCTGGTATTTGCTGCCATTTGAGGGTGCTTCCGCTGCAACCACCGGTGCATCCATGGCGATTTCAACAATGTGTGTAGCCGTTCACGTCCAGCATATGTTTCGAGGTTATTTAGTGCTACTCCGGGATTAAATATCAACTTATCTTCAATACCAGGAATTCACATCTGTGCATTTTAAACCCGTCGGTATTTGGAATTTAAATTCATACTTTTTGCAATGATTAACATGTAATGTTCAATTTCATACATGCTCCTGTTTTTACATTTAAATTCTTATGCCTATATTTAATTACGCTCAGTATTTAAAGCTACAATTTTGATGTGTATTGACCCTCTGTAAAAGGTAGTCACGCTTTTTTATTTCAATAGCCTAAACAGAAGGAATTATTAAATTAATGAGGTATGCATATGCCACGAATAATTAATTTGAATTCACAGTTATTAGAATAACCCGAAAGGGTTTTTTTGATTTTATGCGTGTCGCAACCTTCAGTTAACGTACACAACTTTGTTATCACATTATTCGTATTTTAATTATCCTGATTATTTATTACTGACACTTCAAGACTTTTTATTACTTACTAATTAAACGCTAGTCACTTGCAGTTTATTTCCTCTTATTATTTGAAATCTTTTGATATCTGGCGCTCATTTCCTTTCCTTTTTTTGAATACATTCCAGGGTACACAGCTGATGATTTGAACCTACGACCCAAGGCCGCCGAAATTTGAGTTAGCTCGGCCATCGCGGTAAGTAAAGAGTTTTCAGACCTGCCGTGGTGTATAAACTGTAGGGGGGTTGATCTGCGATTTTTACTACCATCGATCAATTTTATTAATTAATCGCAGGTCGGCTTCTTTATTGTTTCAAAATAAAGATTATATTATTATTATTACTATTTACAATTTACTCGTGTACCATGCACAAACTTTTAAAAACTTGAAAGTGTCAAATGTATGCTGATGATACACAGCTTTACCACTCCTTTTCGCCTGCTCAATATCATGGTTCAATTATTTAGATCAATAGCGATTTGTAAATGTTGGCTACAGTATCGCATAAACATTCGCTTTCAGTTAGTCCCTCGAAATCAACTATACTAATAGTTGGTAGCCAGATTCTCTATTAATGGTGTTGACATTTCTGCCTCTGTTATGGTTCCCCTTTGAGAAAACTAATACAATAATATGGTACAACTTACTGATTATAAAATGTAAACAACAAACTCACCAATATCAAAGAAAAATATAATTAGAAGAGACTCAGCCTTATGGGTGTCAACGTATTGGTTGTTAAATGGGTTGCATACCCACGTTTCTCGAATTAATTTGCAGTAAGCAAACGTCCTTTCGGTTTTTCTACCTGAAACCAGCTGGCACAACCATAAAGTCATCCCAGAGCGAAGATAAATTGGCCATGTTGCCACATTGTATTGCGTTCTGAAAAGGCAGTAGTGATGGGCAAAATCGAAGAAATTTTACATTCGGGATATTCGAATACGAGAAAATTTAACAATCGAATGAACCACTCGGAATACGAGTGATTTTCTGGGATTCCATCAAGAGCTGTAGCGGTGCGTAGCCAAATACCGGGCATTTAAAAATTTGACTATGTTTTATTCGAATTTGCACCACCGAAATAATTTAAACTCAACTTTTCCCTCTTCGGCAAATGTAAAATTTTACACAACTTGTTTATAATTATATGCTCTTTGCTAATATCAAAGAGCATATATATGCTCTTTGCTAATATCTTATTTTATAGCTGCTATTTATCTTGTTCTCCATTCCACTAATAAACATTCACCCTATTTAACATGCTACCATAATTATTGACAACAATTCAAATTTCTGCCATTATTATTTATGTATAGTATGAACAAAAACTATTTTCATCTAGTATGGCCATGAAATAGTTAATAATTTATGAATGCAACTATGTTTGTACTCAGCGGCGCAGGAACTACTGTAATTATAGGGCGGGGGGGGGGGGGGCAAAACATTTTGTATCTACGACAGTGTGTAAAATTGCCTTTTAGTTGGCAGTTTTAAGTTTGTAAAACGACTGTTTAATAACATGTTTTCATTAGTGTACATCGTCTGTAGTAACGTGTTTAAAAGATTTCATTAGGCACGTTGTCAGTAGCAACGTGTTTTAAAATTTTTAAAACACACAAAATTACTACGAGTTGCTGGTAATCCTAATTTACATTTAAGTTTTTTTTAATATTTATCGTGTTTTCTAGATTCTATCGTAGATAAAATATTGTACTCGCTCACTCGCGTTTTAACTCTGCCCCACTCGTGCCTAAAGAGTAGCTTTACGCACTTGTATCGTAAATTACTATTTGAGTGTTGTAACATAACTAAGCTTTATATTCGACTGTTCCATAATCACTTTATTATAGTATTATTTATCTTCCATAAAGTGCTATTTTAGTCCATAGAGTAAAGTAAAACGGCCGCCTGTCAATGTCCAACAGTTATTTTCAAAATAAATATAATTTTATTTAAATCAGGAACTGAAATAATAAAAAGGAATTCATCTTTAATACCTTACGGTAATAGACAGTTATTTTTTATATTGTACACTTCGAAAGTATCAAATGTTTCAATAGCAACTTGAATGTTGTAATGTGTCTAATATAAATGTTATTGTAGATAAAAGGAAATCTTCTGCAGTGCAGTCGAAAGTAAAGCTTTGTATGCAGCTCGTACATAATCAGACCTTATTTGACTCGTCTTCTTTATCCTACATTATGTACTTGATACATAAATGACTATAATGGTTACAATTAAGCTAAAATGCTTTTTTCTACGGTCACCTCTAAAACTGACTATTAAGAGCTCACTGTCAATGTGAAAAGTTAGCGATTCACACATTTTAGCATCGCAACCACGTAAACAATGTCTTAATGAAATAATCGCGTCACTTCATTTTACTTTACGCATCGCCATGGCTAACCTGATTATTATTGTTATTCGTCATTTTTCTGGAACTGGCTAAAGTTATTGACAATTGCATCACGGTGCGTCCATCATCACGCAACAGATTTATTGAGTTTGTGAGTTTTTGTGAAGTTGAAGATGGAATCTGAAGATAATTGCACCCCGCCTGAAGTATTTGAAGCGACCCAGACAGCAACCAACGAGTTGTTGCCGGCCAAATCGCGCGGCCTTTATGAACGGCGGTACAACGACTTCATCAAATGGGGCGAATCGAAATTTCAATTATTTAACAATTTTGTCATTTACCTTATTTAGGACCGTAGAAAAAAAATTGTATGTATTTCGAGTGTAAAGAGCCATTTTGGTATTCGGTTGCTTTTTCGCGCCTCGCTACCGCTCGGCACGAAACTCGCATCCTCATACCAAAATGGCCCTCTTTACACACTAAATACATAAATATCTATTTAGTCACCTATTGAATGGTCATAAAGATACAAAACCTGAAAGTTATACTTTATTTTTACTTTGTTTTACTTAGTAAAATGTAGTAATCATGTTTTTTTTCAAACTCGACATTTTTGAGGAAATATCAGTTTTCCTGTTTGCTAGCTCAGAAAAAGTAGTTTTCGAAGTGTTGTCTGTCTGGCAGTTTGTAAGCCTGTCATTTTGTGGGTCTGGCAGTCTGTCTGTGACTTCGCTACAGCCCAGATGGTTTAATTGATCGGCCTTGTTTTTAATATAAATTCGGATATGCCAGTCATTTTTGGTTAAAATCCTGAAACCAGAAGTGATATTTTACTCATATGTTTTTCCGTTTTCCCAGAAAATGTTATAGTTGTTTGATAAAATAGTATATTCTGTATCTAGGACGAAAAGCGTAACATTCCCAGACGACTGTGGCGAGGCGAATGCCGAGCCCAACAACACAGGAGTCTAGGAATGTTGCTTTTCGTCCAAGATACACATACTATTTTTCCGCCAATCGATACGAGTAATTAAAAAAATAGGAAAACGTGCCTTTTTAAATCCTCTATATAATAAAGGAGAACGATCCAAACGTGTGCCGGGGGGGGGGGGGGGGGCAGGCGAAACTGCGCGGAAAATAATAATAATGTTGATAATAATAAGTGTTTTTTTCCGTCAATAGTCGACATAAACCAGTTTAATTTAATATTTAATTTCAAAGTGAAGAAACCCTAATTACAAAAAAAACAAGATCGGTATAAATACAACAAAATAAAGTTTATTCATTTCCTTCTAGAGTAACTCAAAAATAGGCAATAAAATCAAAATAATTCATAAAACTGTACTTAATCAATTGTACTGACATGTGAATTTAATTAACCTGCATATAATAAATCCCTTTGGTGATAGATTTGTTGAATTATTTATTGGCTTTACATTGCACCAACCTCTTAATTTACGTTAATTGATAAAACTGTGAATCCAACTCACGATCTGAGCTTTGCCTTATTGCCATTCATTCTAAAGTAGTTTTAATTAATATTGGCAATGCTTTACCGATGTAATCATAAATTAAAATTTCTAATATGACTCCTTGCAGTTGCCTGCTTACCCCAGCTCTGTGCTTTTATTGACTTGCTTTAAATTATTTATTCTGCAAGCAGAGTTGTGTAACGGGCTAAAGACCATTTCAATATATCACACTATTTATTTTTAAAGAGTTTCCAATTTTCTTTCTGAAATGTCTTGTGTACCTAGCTGATTTGCTCTTCTTCCCGCAAATACTCGATATTGCACTTGTGCAAATACCCAGGTATTGACCTAGTGCAAAATATTTGCTGTATTCGACTGTGATTAATTCAAATTTTTAAAATTGATTAATGGGATTGGTTTATCTTATCTGAGGGGAATAGTCTCAAATATCACAAGGACAAGGTGAGTGAGTGAGTGGGCAAAGAAAATTGCTTAGCACAACTGTGGCTATCAGGGGAATCCCAGTGTTTCTATCTGTAGGGTGTTTGGGTGTTGACGTGCTGATTTGCGATCACATTGTATGGGAATCCCAGTCAGTCTGTTCTGTTCATGCATTCCTTGTGCTGTGAGTTGGTGTATCTACTGATTAGTGTATTCATAACAATAATGCCTCAATTAGCATTATTGTGGAGATTTATATGTCAAATTGCTGATATCAATTATTATTAATTATTCATGATTTTTGTTTGAATAATAAAAATCATGTTGCAAAATATTCTTTTTATGCGATCATTACAAAAATGGATGGCGATTCTATGGCCCCTTTTGCCGCCGTTAAGTTTTACTTTTTTGTACTCATCTGTCCAATGTTACTTTTTTTGTACACATCTGTCAAACTCTACTGTTTTGGAACTGATCTGTCAGAAACTACTTCATAAACACGTTTTACCTACCTATATAGGCACGGTCGCAACACTTCCAGCTTCCAGAATTTCACCGGGGGTTCTGAACTATCGCTATCACCCATTTTAAAAGGCTCAAAACACACGCGATGAAGCTTAATATTAAATTTGACAGGAGATGCTTTTATTTTTAGTTGTCTAAATGCTTTTGTTTTTAGTTGTCTAAGGTAACTATGTTTTTCAAGAAAATGTTCAGAAAAAAAAATAATTTTGTGACCAAATGTTAGAATTATTTTGTGATGATCGCCTAAAAAATGTTGTGTGCACCTTGGCCAAAAGTGCTGTTTTGGCCTCATCTGAATTGCAGCCTCGGCTAACGATTTGGCCAAAAAAGATCACTTTTACGGCCTTGATACACAATATACTAATTCTGCATTTTGTATAATATGCTATTTTACTATATTCAAAATCGATTAATAAAGTAGAACTTTGGTGCATAGAAATGTCACTTTACTATATGGTATTGTCACTGTCAAATTCGAGGTTAGCAGGTTAGGTTTTGTATCAGTTTGTGTCAAAACTGACGGAAAACCTAACCTCGAATTTGACATAGACTTACAGTCCCACTAACATATTATTAATATGTTTGAATTTCCACAGCCGCTTTTTTTAATGGACATGTATAATGCTTTTATATAAATTTTTGTTTATAAAATACTAATACAAAATGCAAAAAAATAGTATAGACACTTCGTAAGAAAAAACTTGTATAGCCTTTTAAGTTACTTGCTCGCTTCGCTCGCTCGTACTCGATCAAGCTATATTCGTTTAGTAAAACTTTACTTTTCTAAACTTGTTGTGTAATATACTATTAATAATTACAAATTTGGTTAAACGTTTCGCTAATTTTGTTAGCTTCATCTGTAAATAAGTACAAACATAGTTAAAATTGTTAAATTACATAGTTTGGGAAAGGTTTGAGTTGCATATTACGACAAGTTAATTGTTTTTAATTATTAACAAAGCAGTTAAAGGATTATTTCCATAACCCATAATTACTATAAAACTTGACAGGTTTAAACATTCTGAAGGCAGGAATGCGAAAGAATAATTCTTGGTAACATTGTTGAGAATATATCGAACAATATTTTCGAGAATCTTCTCGGTAGCTTTCTCAAGAATATTCTTCTGAAAGAAAATTACCGAAAATTTTACATCTCTAGATTCAACTTCTAAAATCGAACAAAAAGTCACTTCCTTCATAAAATCTTCAGATCTTCCCACTGATATCCAACGAAGGTTGATTCCTCGCGCTTCAAAGCCTCGTCGGCTCTATGGCCTTCTCAAAATCCATAAACAAGACATTCCCCTCAGGCACATTGTCAGTACCATAGATTCCCCTACTTACTCATTAGCTAAATACCTAACCACCATCCTCAGAAAGTTCACTGGTAAATCTTCCTCGTATGTTCGCAATTCAGCCCATTTTGTTGAACTTATACCTAATAAGCGTTGAACCTGAGGATGTACTTGTGAGTTTCGATGTCACTTCCCTTTTTACTAAAGTTCCTATTCCCGATTCCATAGTCAACAGTTGTTATCAAAGCATGGGGAGACGTTTTCAAGTCTACCTGCCCTTATAGAAAAATGCCTCTCTTCCACTTATTTTCTATTTCAAGGCCAGTTCTTTAAACAAATCTCTGGTGCAGCCATGGGTTCTCCTCTTTCACCTGTTGTTGCCAATATCTTCATGGGAGCTTTCGAAACCGTAGCTCTAGAATCTTCAGAATTCAAACGCAAGGTTTTGTTCCGATACCTTCATTATTTGGCCACATGGTAAAGACCCGTTGCTCGTCTTCTTAAATAATCTCAATAGTCAACGTCCAGACATTAACGTTACCATGGAGATAGAAAGTGACGGCTTCCTTCCTTTCTTAGATGTACAGGTCTCTCGCCAACCTTGTGGCAAACTTGGTCATCCTGTATATCGCAAACCTACTCACACTGATTGCTATTTACATGCCGATTCCCACCATCATCCTACACAAAAATTTTACGTTATCAATTCACTTGTACACCGGGTTGTTACCATATCCCAACCCAATAATGTCCACGCTGAATTAAACCACATTCAGACAGCTCTTACGAACAATGGTAACCATGTTAGGGATATACAGTCTGCCATCAATCGCCATCTTCATCCACGGCCACCCAAACCTCCAAAAACCGATCCTCCTGCAGCAATAGTCTTTCTTCCCTATGTCCACCAAATCACGAACCACATAGAAAAGTTTCTTCGAAAACCAAACATTAAAACACTATTCAAACCCCCGAGCAAAATATCACAGGGGCTTCCTCCACCTAAAGATAAATTAAACACTGTCATCTAAAGGTGTTTAGAGAGTTCCTTGCTCCTGCAATGCTGTATACATAGGTGAAACAGAACGTTCAGTAAAAACTCGTATATCTGAGCACCAGCGCTGTCTCAAGTCCACCAACGCGATACCAGCCATAAGATCCTTTTTGATGAAACTTTCATTATTTACAAATCCCCATTTTTCTATAGCGGAAAGATTCACGAAGCCATTGAGATTTATAAACACCCTAACAATCTCAATCGAGACGAAGGCTTTCCCCTTCCTTCTATGTGGACAGGGCTGATTCCTAAGCTCCGCCCACCGACACTGAACCGCGACGGCATTTTCGTATAAATTCTCACCTTTCACCTTCCTTCATTAGAAGAGTTTCGCCTCGGACGTGGTTTTCACGTTCAGTTACCGTGTCCTTTTGCTTTTCCTCCTGATGAAGCCCCATACGAAAGTGAGCGAAACGTTGAGTTCTTCGACCTCAATAATGACACGGTCCAATCCCGAAAGTCGTTTGTTAGTTAACATTGCAGCAAACTAGTAAATATTGAACTAATGTTAAATTCTTTCAATCAATTTAAAAAGTTATATACAAATGGACGAGGTATACTGGAAAAACACACAAAATTTTCTTACTTTATTAATGTATATCTGTACAAGAGAAGCAGATCTCCTACTTATTAGCATTCAATATGTTACAAACTGTTAGCTTAAAATGTAGAATTGTGAAGTGTAATTGACTGTACATATTAACCGTGACATAAAAATGTTTCAATTTTTAAATCAGATAACAATTAAAATCAACAATAAGTAGTTGACATCAACAGTTCAACATTAAAGCGTTTTAGTACGAAGAAAATACTTCACATGTGATCTGTTCACTCTATCACAGTATTCCAAACTGGTTGCTGCAACTACGGAAGCCTGAGCAAACACAACGATACTACAGACGGGTATTCCACGACTGGGAATCTGGCACACTTGCACAGTAATACTGACAGTGGTGCTAAAAAAGCTTTAACACCATTTCCTACAGTTTGTACTCTCGACACTGAAGACAATCGTCAAACTAAAATACACATCAAGGAATACAAAGCCCAAATATAACATTAAAAAACTGTACCTAAACAATACGACATAACTATACGTGAATGAAATGCGAGCATGCGGCTATCCACGTAACGATGTAAGTCAATGTGAAAAAGGGCACTTTACAACCTACACCATGAATAGAAACCATGTATAAAACAAACTGGACCTAATTTGCCGTTCTGCATAATATGTCATTATTTAATCACCAGAAATACAACGTACACGAAAAAAGAAAAAAGATGATTGGGAGACATTTACATTGAAAATAAGAAAAATTGTTCATCAGAGTTATGTATATTAGCAGATTGTTTTTTAAAAGAACATAAATACCATCATCTTATTTCTTTTAACATAATTAAGAAATCACTTCCAATTATGCAAGTTCATGTGAAAATTAAAATATTGCGCTATATATTAATAATATGTATATACACACTCTAAAAAAATACATTGCAAGAAAAAATATTATCTTACCGATTTATAATTCAATCTAGATATACATATATACATCATCCACAGGACATTGGCAATAACAATTCTAAAATACATCTCACAATGGCGATCTACAATTCGTCCCCATCTTGAGCTACAGTACGAGTGGAACAGCATGCAACAGACGACGAATGTAGTTACTTAACCTACTAAGTGCTATGAAATATAAGCTCAAGAGATATAAGATATTGTCATGTAATCAGTATGTAATATCATAGAACAATTTGGATTATGCTATTGAATTTTTAAACTGCAACTTCAATGTCCCATCATATTTGATAACTACTCTTCTACGATGTGTCCCTGAAAAAGACATTATTAATATTAAAATTGCAATCACCTATTATACTAGCCCACACTCTGATCTCATATTTAAATTAAGCCCATGATAGAAGTAGAATGGGAAAAAAATGGACGACCACTATAAATTCCGATAATTAAAAAACTAACAACTAATTATTTTATCACACTTTCAATACAAGATCAGAACATGGACTATGGAATGTGGTAAGATAAAATTAGTATTTTAAATTATTTTTAATCTGAATAAAAACAAGCAGTAACATTTAAAAATGAACGTAATGAAAAAAGTTTACCACTTCTAGATCAATTTATTTTTTCTATAGCAAATGTTAGTGTACTTTAATTAAATCAAAACAAAAGGTCAAGTGTTACTTTAATAGCTTTTGAATCATTAACGTCTCGACTTCGTCTCGACGTTAAAAGATTCACTCGTGGCTAAACTTTAACTTTATCGTCTTGTATAATAAATTACTATTAATCTGATTTTGTACATATGATATTGTCATATGGTTCTTGTAATTAAACTATTTCAACTTGTGACAAAAATATCATGTCTTGGGTTTTCATATTAAAAACATGACATGCTAAATAATTATTAAAAATACATAAAATATTTACATTTTTAGTCATGCACAAAATCGATAGAAGGTAAAAGATATGTGCCTTTTGCAATAACACTTACTTTTGTTCAAATCTCTTACACTAATGAAGTTATAATTTATTAATTTCAATGCCTGGTGTGAATAGACTATTCTCCCTATTTATAAAACGTCTCAAGCTACAACTTTCTTATAATCGATTTTATTCCCCATAAACCACACATATTTTTCAAACAGAAGTTTATTTTATAAAAATGCAAAAACTATATGTAACCAGGCAGACCTCAAATTATAAATTTCTCTAAAAGAAACAGTCGATATCTAAGACGATTTTCTAGGATACCCAGGACAATCAGTTATAATTTTCCGTCCAAATCTCGTTTTTCATTTTTACTTCCTTTTACAATAAAGGAAGTATTGGATTCACCCCAAAAATTTGAAATTGAGTTTTCAACAGATCTTCACGTTTTAGAGTCCCCTGAACCCAAAAGTTTTGTGTACCATATAGATCCGACGGCAAGCTTTTGAAGAAAATCACATAACCGGAAGTAGGTGTTTACTCTTCTAATTTTTCAGTTTTTTTCGATTTTTTCAAAAACGGCTCTAACGATTTTTTTCAAACTTCACATTTTTATTACATTTTTAATGTGTATTGAAGTGAGATAGGTGATTTTTCAGTTCAATACTTCTAAAATTGGTTTCTTTTTTTTTAATTTTTTTATTAACTCCTATTTTAAATTGAACACCCGGTTTATTATTACATTTTTGAATTCAGCTTAAAATTCTAGAGAAAATTTGTCTCTTCACCTAACGCTCTATTTTGTACCGTTTTTGCAGAATTTGTAAGTTTTTAAAATTTTTGACAAATGCTTAAAAATTTAAAATCAAATTTTTGGCTAATTATAAAATCACTGTAAAAGGAAGTTTTGTGCGTGTATCACACCAGATTTTTAAGGTTATGTCTCAAATTTGTTTATTTCTATGCACTCTTCGTGGAAATGTATATAAACCCTACGTTAATTATCAAGTACGTATTGGTTAAAAGAGTAAAAGTTACATCCTAACCTGTTCCTAGTAACATTTTGCAAGCAAAAATAAATATAAACTAGGAGTAGTTGTCCTTCTTGATATCTTGTTCCTCATTTTCTAAAACTTCTTCTACAGTGTGTCCCAGGATTGATGTTACAAGAGGTGAGATGGACTAAAAATTTTTGAATTTTATTTAAATAAAGGTTCTGGGATTCGGTCCTGCTTGGTCTGAAAAGAATTTTAAGAATATTTTCAGTTTTTGAAAAATAAGTAGGCCTTGGCAGGGAAGCGAAAAGTATTTTATTTTCAGGTAAACTACCCTTTTTGTTCATGATACGGCAAAATTTTATTAAGAAAAGTTGTTCATAATGATAAATTATGGCTCTATACCAAATTTTCGAAAGATCTGTCAACTTAGAAAATCCTGTTATTTTTTAGAAAATGGTATTTTATTTCCAGGTAAACTACCCTTTTTGTTCATGATACGGAAAAATTGTATTAAGAAAAGTTGTTCAGAATGATGAATTACGGCCCTATACAACATTTCAGAAAGATCTGTTGACTTATATTAAACTGTCATTTTTTATAAATTCAATTTGTTTAATCTAAAAAATAACGGTTTAATCTAAATCTACAGATCTTTCTGAAATTTTGTATAGGGCCGTAATTCATCATTCTAAACAAATTTTCTTAATAAAATTTCGCCGTATCATAAAGACAAAGGGTAGTTTACCTGAAAATAAAACAGTTTTCGCTTTCCTGTCAAGGCCTACTTGTTTTTCAAAAACTGAAAATATTCTTAAAATTCTTTTCCAACCAAGCAAGACCGAATCCCAGAACCTTAAAATAAAATTCAAAAATGTTTAGTCCATATCACCTCTTGTAACATCAATCCTGGGACACACTGTATATGAATGTCACCGCGGTTTCCACAACGGATTGTGAAGGCTGCCACATTCACAAAAAACAACACCAAAATATTCAATTCTCTCAACATCCCTTTTTTGCATTTTTAACCAATACGACCTGATAATTTATGTAGGGTTGTTTGATGCTTTATTATGGTGCAAATGATCGGAATAAATTAATTGTTTTGTAAATCAAACTTTATAGAAAAATCCTGAAACACGATTTTTATTTTTACACGCGTCCCGTCAGATGTTCTTTTTATTCGTGACGTTATCTGTGTGAGTGGGATAACGTCATCGCTGATTTTTCTAAATAGAAATGTGGATCATGCAATGCTTCCTTTGAAAGGTCCTTTCGATTATCCATCCAACCATATCAACAAGTTTAAGTAACTGATTTTTGTATACTGTCAAAAAAATTATTTATAAAATTACAACTCAAAGAACGCATACGCATTGAGATGGCTTCTAAAGTTATAGAAAAAGTTCGAGAAGATTTCACTGCTCGTCTTTCTCACTGTATCATAGCTGAGGGTCGTCAATTTGAGCATTTGCTTTAAGTTTAGTTGTACTTAATAAATAAGAATATTGCAATAATAAAAATGTTTTGGCAGTAAACAAAACTAAATTACTTAGACCTATTGATATTTGGATAGATAATTAAAAAACCTTTCAAAAAAGGTATCGCATGATCCACATTTCTATTTAAAAAAATCATCGATAACGTCATCACGCTCACACAGATGTCACAAATAAAAAAAATCTGACGGAATGTGCAATTAAAAATAAAAATCGATGGGTTTTAGGATTTTTCTGTATTCACCAATTTACGAAATAATTCTTTTCATTTGTAACATACTGTATGTATACACAAACAGTGCATAGAAATAAACAAATTTGACACATTAAACCTTTTATCGCATTTAATTTGATAATATTCTACATTTCTACATTCAAAATTGTTTAGAAATGTGGTACTTTTCTGCATTAGCAACACTTTTATGCATAGCAACAGCGATTCGTTTTGCTTTTGGCAGTACTGAAGTGTATTGTTGGTGGCACTGTAAGTCTATGTCAAATTTGAGGTTAGCAGCTTAGGTTTTGCGTCAAGTCTGTCAAAACTGACGCAAAACCTAACCTGCTAACCTCGAATTTGACATAGAGAGACAACTGGAGTTGCTTATTGTGCTTTAGTACACAGAAATGAGTTCTGCTCACCTTGGTAATGTTTTGCCATTTAATGTCATTTTTATGTAAAAATTTATTATTTTACATTTCTTATGAAATGCGATAAAATAGTATACGCAACACGTTAGAAAAGTGGTTGTATTGAACTTGTATGGCTGTTTAAGTACTTGCTAACGCTCGTAGTCAAACAAGCCATACTTGTTCAGTAAAACATGACTTTTCTAAACTTGTTGAGTAGTATACTATTTTGAAATAGTATGAAATATTGGTTGAATATTTTTGAGAATTCTGCAAGATTTCGTTCGATAAGTAGGCATTAATTAATAATCTTTCTAATTAATAACAGCAACTGAAAAAGGCTAACTAAAATAAACAAGCTCATACACTTATATTATGAAGAAAATAAAATAAAAAGAAGAAGACTACAATTTCGTTGTACATACGTCTCGTTATCTTTAAGCTACTCTACAAACTCCCGATCCTAGTTACTTTGAAAAAAAAAAGAAAAAAAGAGGCGATGCTCAGTGTTAAATTTAAAATTGAGGTGAAAAACAACCTATGTGGTGCACAGTACCGGATTGTCCTGGACATTGTAGGGAATTGTGTATGTACAGTATCTGGTACTGTGTATGCCTAGGTTTTGCTCACAACAAAACAAAAAACGCTGATGACACTGATGACGCTGAAGCCAAACCAACAATTCCTTTTTATATTCGTACATCTCGCCCTGTCCTATGGGCCAAGTGGCTACACCACTGTAATTTTGTGCATAATTTAACATTCTCTCTATCGTGCCATTTATGAGATCTCCAATTTGAAGGTGATGTTTTAGAAACAATTTGCCAATAATGTATACAAAAAAGTAACTGGACAATATAAAAAAATATTTTAAATATTTAGTGCAATTTAGTATTATAAGAACACAATTTCATACTGTAAAAATATCTATTGTTTTAAATAAATATTATGTAAATCTACCTTGTAGCTTTGTCCATAACACTTTTGAGCCTTTGCTCAGTAACAGATGGCACCAACTTTTGCACCATTTCACGTATAAAGGCCTCACTAATACCAGGGCTGGTCCTTTCGGCAATTTCAAAAGCGTTTTTAAGCTCTTCAATGGCATCACTAGTTTTATGTGAGGTTTCTGCACCCCTTCCGTTAAAATGGTGCTTTCTTTGTAACTGAAACACAAACACTTTACAATAACAAAACTCCGTGCGATTGTAGCAACGTACTTCGGAGATGAGGGGATATATGACACCTGACAGACAAGGTGATCGAACGTCAGGCTTGCCCCCTGTATTCGAATGCTCCCGGGAAACCGGTCGTCTATTAGATTTCTTTTCTATTTCTGGCTCTCCTCGATGATCCAGTGGACTTACTTCTCTCGAAATCCTCTTCTCCCGTTCCTTAACTTCCCTTTCCCTATCTCGCTCACGTTCCCTTTCTTTCTTGTTTTCTGTAACTGGTTGCATGGCAGGTACCGGTCGTGACTGAAACATTTACGATAACGTCATAGGCAAAATGTTTTCCATTACAAATACTTACAGGTGTAGCTTTGTCCGATCTATAATGATTAAGATTAGAGTCTTTTGGTGGGGATCTCGCAATTGTGGGACCTGATCCATTTTGAACCTTATGAGTAACCTTATGATTAGGAGCCATGTCATCGGCAGGTGGCAGTATTGCCATGTTTCCTTTTACAGTCATTATCCAAGGATCATCTAAATCACTCTCTAGTTTAGGCTCTTCCCTAAAATAAGAAATGCCCATCTTGCAAGAGTATAACCGAGTCAAGATTGTAACTTACGAATCTGAATTCTCTGATTCGGTTTCACTTTCTTCGTTCCTTGTACATTTCCATTTTTTATACCTATCAATAAGGTCGATCAAATAGGAATTTTTCTTAGCTTTTCTAATAAATGGGAACTTGAGCAGTTCTTTGGCGGTTGGTCGCTGCAAATATACTTCGATTAGAAAACATTGAGAACTTATAATTTTAAAAACTACAAAAACTTTCCGTTCAAATTACTTTGCGTAACTTTGAATTATGTCATGTTTCTACCTTAGCTGGTAACAAATAGAAAACTTTTTCATTATTGACTTGTAATATTTCATTCTTTATAAAAAGTTGTGTTACACTTGAAGCTTAAAAAACTCTTGACGAAAAAGAAAGAAAAAACGTAAGTCTTTCCGTATACAAGGAAAATCAAAAAGCTTAATATTTAACTATAAGTATACTAATCTTAAACATTAAAATTATGATCTGCCTTCATAATTGATATTAAAATTTAGAAATAAGTCACTTTTCAGATTAGGTTGGCTACCAAAGAATGCCAGGTGTCCACAGGGGTACGCAACATACGGTGAAAAATAAAAAGAAACTATAAAGCATTCGGTATTTGTAATATTGTATCTTACTATACGTATTCATACTCGTAGAATTTGTATTGTTTTAATTCCAAAGAGTAACAAACTTGCTATTGTTTTATGTTTACGTTTTAAAAGAGACTGACTAATCTTATTTTTTTTTTTGCTCTGAACTGTTAAAATAATCATTCAAAGAATGTGTGAGCGAGTGTTTTGTTACCTGCACTGAAAGAATTATTTATGTTAGAATTTTGTTTTATGCTTAGTTTAACAGCTTAAGCAATGACTTGACGTTTATTAGAAGTACATAAAGACAAATTACTATTCCTTCAAAATAATTTTTCAATGTGTAGTTTAATGATACAAATAGCCACGTGCAAGGTATTTTTAATGAACTGGGTAAGACCCATATGTTTTAATTAAGCATATTACTTTCCGTGTAAAATGGATGATTACAAAACATCCAGATGGTTGAAATTTTTTTTTCAACAATATATTTTCACAACTCAATTTTTAGAAAATAATGTTAATTACGATATAAACAAAATCATGCATACAATAGTCAGCCAAAAAGTAATACCCAAATGCCAATATATAATCCAGTAATATCGCAAATTACCCTTAACACACCAAATTCAAATGTAAAGAATCAATGGCAGCAAGTTCCATACACTAAAAATCTGGTGTGATACACGCACACAACTTCCTTTTACAGTGATCTTATAATTAGTCGAAAATTTCATTTTTAATTTTTAACCATTTGTTAAAAATTTTCAAAAATTACAAATTCTACAAAAACGGTACAAAATCGAGTGTTAGTTGAAGAGACAAATTTTCTCTAGAATTTTAAGCTGAATTCAAAAATGTAATAATATACCGGGTGTTTTATTTAAAATAGGAGTTAATAAAAAAAATAGAAAAAAAAAAACAAAAGAAACCCACTTTAGAAGTATTCAACTGGAAAATCACCTATCTCACATCAATACACATTAAAAATTTAAGAAAAATGTAAAGATTAAAAAAAATCGTTAAGAGCCGTTTTTGAAAAAATCGAAAAAAACTGAAAAATCACAAGAGTAAACACCTACTTCCGGTTATGCGATTTTCTTCAAAAGCTTGCTGTCTCATCTACATAGTACACAAAACTTATATATGAAGTTTCAACGCCATACCTCTTTTTGTTTTTGAGATATTCTGTTCACAGACAGACACACAGACAGACAGACACACAGACAGACAGACACACAGACAGACAGACACACAGACAGACAGACCAATGAAAAAAAAGATGTTTTTTGGGATCAGGGGACTCTAAAACGTGAAGATCCGTTGAAAACTCAATTTCGAATTTTTGGGGTGAATCCAATACTTCCTTTATAGTAAAAGGAAGTAAAAAACGAAATAGGAATGTTGAAGACCAAGAAGCTCGAAAAAATTAAAAAAACAGGAATACTGGCTGGCAGATAACAGATATAACGCACTTACAGAAAAAAATGTAATGGAAAAAGAAGGTGGAGAAGCTGCTAAATCCACTGAACCGAAACCACCACCCAACTTCGTATCAGGAGTTAAAAACATAAAACCCCTGATTGACCTTCTAAATAATATGCCACGGACAATTATGCATTAAAAACGTTATGCAATGATCAAGTGCAACCTTCCGAGAGCCGGATATATGTATACTTCAATCATACAAGCCCTAATAGAAAATGAATCGGAGTTTCACACTTACAAGCCAAAATCTGAAAGATGCTTTTGAATAGTTCTCAAAAACATCCACCCAACAACTGAAGTAACCGAGATAATAGAAAGCCTCTTGGAAAAAGGACATCAAATAATAAACATACGGAATTTGAAATAGGACAAAAAATGTCCACTTCCAATATTCTTTATAGGCTTAAAAGCAAACGAAAATAACAAGGATATTTATAAGATCGACCTACTCCTCCATAACAAAGTTGTTTTTCAGGCCCCACATGCAAAACGTGAGATACCACAATGCAAACGCTGTGAGAGATTTGGACATACGAAAAACTTTTGTAAAAACATCCGTAGATGCGTTAAATGCACAGCAGAACATTTAACTGACCAATGTCAAATGCGTCAATTCTAACAAACAACAGCTGGCAAATTACAGAGACTGTATAGTGCACAAACAACTGCGGCAAAAATTTTTTCCTTCACTAAGAGAACGGAAAATTCCCATAAGATCAGTACAACCAGGAACAACATATGCTAATGCAACAAGAGTACATCCTAGCTTAACCACAACCCAAGGAAACCAAACTTTACGAGGGATGCTCTGTTAATAGTTGGTAGCAGTCCATGGAAGCTCAATTGGCTAGAAACAATTGCAACAATTGAATATCGCATTAGTTGATATTCGTTACCCACAATTATCAAACGTTCCGATTTCCTTGTGAAACGTAGTTAATTTTGTAAGTGAAGTAGTTGTGCATTTTTAATTCAGTTAAAATGAATATTCCGCGAACTGCCTTTAGAGCTATGATTTTCTATCATTATACAACTCATCATAAATTTGGCCAATAGTAATTGAGAATTTTACTTAGTTACAAGGTATAGATAAACGGATATACCCTTGACGATGTCGTACAATCACTTCGGTTTTTCGGTGGGTCCAACAAAGCAACAATAATGGATAATACATCTAGAGCCATGATGTAATAACTGTCTCAAGGTTATCAGGTTAGGTTTTACCTGATAACCTCGAATTTGACATAGACTTACAATGCCACCAACATAAACAGTGCCAACCTAAGAAATAACATTTATTATTATCGGTCTATTCATTATATAATCGTAAAGAATACCACTCGAGCAATCGAAAATAATGATTACTTTTCACTCGTAACTCAACGTAATCCTTAAAATCTTCGCAGATTACGTCTCGTTACTCGTAAAATAATGGATTATTTTTGATGCTCTTGTGATATTATAACTGACTATAAAAGACAGTTAGGATACCAGCAAAGCCATGAAAATTTGACAGAGCTGCTAGAAGACGAGGCAAGACCTGCGGAAGCTGCCTGTTCAGAAAATGTTGATCATGTGGCAAGCTTAATTCAGTCCAATCGAAATATTACTTATAGGGAGATTCAGAAGGAAGTGAAGATTGGATCCTCGGCGGCGAATACCATTTTGCATAAACATCTTGGGGTAAGAAAGCTAGCAAGCCGTTGGATATCGCATTTGCTCTCAGAAAGTCAAAAGCAGGATCGAGTAGACTGATGTAAATTTCTGTTGCATAAATTTGACAGAGGAGCTTCCAAGCAAGTGGCATACATTGTAACAGATGACGAATCTTGGGTATACAGTTACGACCCTGAAACTAAACAGCAGTCTAGCATTTGGGTATTCGAAGATGAAGACTTGCCTACAAAAGTAATTCGTGGAAGAAGCGTGAATAAGAAAATGATTGCTGTTTTTTTTCGGCCGAAGTGTTGCTGTTATTCCACTTGAAAATCGCAGAACTGTTAATTCTGAATGGTACTGCGGAGTGGCTTTACCACAGATGTTTGGAAAATTACAGACAGGTCGCCAAAGGACTGGTGTGCGTAATATCTTAGTCCATCATGATAACCCATCCTCCCACACTGCTGCCAGAACATTGGATTTTTTGAAAGATTCATGAGTTCAATTGGTAACTCATCTTCCGTATAGCCCAGATCTGGCGCCGTGCGATTTTTTTTTGTTTCAAACTTAAAAAAATGATGCGAGGTAAAAGAGTTTCCAGCGCCGATGCAGCAGTTACAAAATTTCAAAGAATTTTTGAGGACCTTTCAGAAAATGAATTTTCCGAATGTTTTAAAAAGTGATTTCAGTGTATTAGTCTGAATGAAGAATATTTTGAAAAACAATAAAGATTTTTTGTTAAAAAATGCAACGGTCTTTTAAAAACTAACAATTTTCAGTGCAACCCTGGTACCTTCCCCACAGCACAACATACTAACCACATATCTGAACTTCGGTCTATGATGAAAAATATAATGGATCACATGGGTACTCTCATAAACCTTATATCAACCCTTGTCAACAAAACCAACTAATGGCTCCATTATTAAAAATCGCAGTATGGAAGGCCAATGGACTGTGCCAACATGCAAAAGAAATAAAACTATACAAAATTCAAATATACACACACTTTTAATATCCGAAACTCACTTCACAAGCCGGAGCTATATAAAAATACCAAAGTTTAATGTATATAGTATGTCCCCGGATTGGGTTGCAGAGGGGAAAAGTTTATTTTTGACTTCTCAAAAAAAAGCACTCTTTATAAAAACCCTGTTTGTTCTCAAACTAAAAATGCACCAAAATTTAAATATCCCCTTTCGTGTACGGAGGAGGTTCGAAAATATGAAAATGGCTCAAGAATAAACTACACTTATTTTTCAAAATATACATTAATGTTAATTGGAAATATTTGTTATAACATTTCTATTAAAACTTAAAATTGCGTTGAATTGCTATTGATGTTTGGATCGCCTATTATTAATTTTTTAAAGATACCTGTGTTTTGGTTGACACAAATGTGAGATTTTTAGCATCAACTTCGGGTCACATGAATTTTAGGTTAAGTGAACGAAACTCAAATTCGACAAAGCACTCTTATAGTATCCATCAATAAACTAGCAACCAGTGAGACAAATGTCTCATTTAATAAAACAAAAAAGACCGTTTTTCAAATAGAACGCGTTTTCAAGAAATCACGTGATTTCTCGAAAACCGGAATTGTCACGTGATTGAAATTCGGTTCCTGACCTGACATGACCATTCCAAACAAATAACTTTAATAACTTTTTTCTCTATCTCTTACGGTTTGGCTGCTGAAACAGCGTCCCGGGCGGACCAGCGTCCCGGACGCACCAGCATCCCGGACGGACCAGCGTCCCGCACAGACGGAAATCACGTGATTTCTCGAAAACCGGAAGTGTCACGTGACTGAAATTCGGTTCCTGACCTGACATGACCATTACAAACATATAACTTTCATAACTTTTTTCTCTATCTCTTACGGTTTGGCTGCTGTAACAGCGTCCCGGACACACAAAACAGCGTCCCAGACAAGCCTATTATATATATGGATTAACTTTGAAGTATCGCGTTTAGTAATTCGCAGGGTTGTAGAAGAATAAGAAAAACCAGTGAAAATTGCTTTTTAGAGCAGCTGGCTGTGACTTTATATTTGACACCTACTTTTAATTCTAAGCAACTTTTTCAAATAACATTGTTGTATATTTTGAAAAATAAACGAGCTTTATTCTTGAGCCATTCTCATATTTTCGAACCGCCCCCATATTTGAAAGAAAATATTTAAATTTTGGCAAGTGCATTTTTAGTTTGAGAACAGGCAGGGTGTTTTACAAAGACTAATTTTTTTAGAAGTCAAAAATAAACTTTTTTTTCCTCTTTGTAACCCAATCCGAGGACATACTGTATAGTACAAATCATCCTGTAATAATTATAAAACAAACAATTAGACACCATGAGCGAGAAGATTACAAAATTCCTAACATACAAGCCACTAGTGTTTTCATAGAACATGTGACTGGAGAAATCATAATATCGGCAATATATTGCCCACCGAGACACAACAACAAACAAGCTGATTTCACTGCATTTTTAAAAACATTGGGAAATAGATTCCTGCTTGGAAAAGACTTCAACGTGAAACACTCAATCTGGGGTGCAAGGACTACGACAACTAAAGAGAGGGAGCTACTTAAATCCAAATAAAATACCGTATCTACTTAACTTCTGTATTGCAAAAGGGATTGACTCCAAAAAATTCTTGGTAGAGTCAGCATACATACATCAAACAAGTAGAGACACTCAACCCAAATGTTGAAACCTGTCGAGAGTGCCTGGGACAGTAACTCGGGGGGGGGGGGGGTATTTCTAAGCTTGATTATCAGATGGCAGCACAAAGTTCTACCAATCATATGTGATAAAGTAGTGGCGCCATCTGTTAGTATTATCCCCCCCCCCCCTAGGAGCCGTTCAAGGTCATTCAAATCGGTATTTTGACATCAAAGGAACCGACAGTGAGTGTCTCTACTTGTTTGATTTATGTACACTGGTAGAGTCCTGTCTTGAATTAACCTCGGATCATATACCTATACTCGTTTCCACTTTTAACGTTTGTTACTGGAAAACTGAAAAAACCATCACTATATAGCAGCAAGACAGATTGGAATCTTTTCAGAGATAAATTAGATAATATGTTGAACTTAGAAATACCACCAAAAACTGCACTTGATTTAGAAGCTGCAGGCATAGACCTAACTAAAGCCATACAGCTGGCCGCTTGGCAAGCTACACCGAACATAGATGAGACACATATTAACGAAGAATGCCCTATAATCTTGAAAGACAAACTGGCTGAAAAGAAGAAAGCGAGGAAAAGATGGCAACCAACAAAGGCCTCATCCGATAAACAAAACAAATTTCACCAATCAGAAATCGCGACAACACCTGGGCAAGGACTGACCAGCAAAAAGCTATAACTTTCGTCAAACACTTAACCACAGTGTTGCAACCTAACTCATCTCAACTACTAGACGCTGAAGAAGAAATCAATAAACAATTGGATATTCCATATCAGATGAACCTGCCTATCAAGAAAATAAATCAACTGGAAATTGAATCAATTATACACCATAGCATCGACACAAAAAAGGCCCCGGGATATGATCTAATCACGAGCAAACTACTACAAGAACTATCCGAGAATGGCTACAAATTACTGACATATATCTTCACTGAAGTATTACGACTTGAATACTTTCCTTGTCAATGGAAAGTTGCAGAAATTATGATGATCTTAAAACCAGGCAAAAATCCAAGTGACGTCGCATCATACCGGCCCATCAGCCTTCTGCCAATTTTATCTAAGGTTCTAGAAAAAATAATCTTAAAAAGAATAACACCAATAATTGAGGAACAACAGCTCATACCTACTCATCAGTTCGGTTTTAGGAAAAAGCATGGAACAATTGAACAAATACACCGTATAGTAAACCATATAAATCAGGAGTTCGAGAATAGAAAATAATGCTCAGCCGTCTGTATAGACATAAGTCATGCATTTGACAAAGTATGGCATAATGGCCTATTATATAAAATTAAACGTAATTTCCCACACATGATATATTCATTAATAAAATCATACCTCACCAACAGAACCTATGAAGTTAAATATCAAGAAGCATACACTGAACTGTACCCTATACTGTTAGGTGTTCCACAGGGAAGTATTCTCGGACCACCTTTGTGTTCTATATACCGGGTGCTGACTTGCGCGACGCACCATAGGAATTTGCATAGTAAATTCTTTATGTTCAATTATTTGCTCCCCTAATTATTTTAGAGCTAAAGTGTAAATACATTTTTTGTAGAGAAAAAAATACTGCATCCATTCATACTGTTGCTAACAATTTTTCATTTTCCAGAACCGAAGGAATGCAAAAAAGCAAACTAGCATTTTCACAAAAATCAGTGTTGCCATGGAATTATTGAAACAAGCCAATGCCAACGCAAGTGCGTGCCGGGCGATCATCTAGTCACTGCCGTCAAAAGATTGAACGTATTGTCGTTTTTCTCGTTTTGGTGTAATTTCTGAACCTCATTATTGCAACTACAATTATTTAATAACGTGCCTGTAGACTTAAACTTAAAATGAATCAGTCTATTAATGGTTGTACTGTTTGGAGTTTGCCGATACAGTTATTTTACAATAAACAAGGAGCTTACTTAACGAACGTCCACCATACTCGTAAAAGCATTTTTGTTATGGACAAGGTCTAGGTATCTTAGAGACATTAAGCAGAACATAATTAATAACGTCAAACATCAATAATGACAAACAAACAAACAGCACAAATTGTCGCGCCGCGCCGCACGCATTTGCGTTGGCATATTGGCTTGTTTCAATAATTCCATGGCATCACTGATTTTTGTGAAAATGCTAGTTTGTTTTTTGCATTCCTTCGGTTCCGGAAAATGAAAAATTGTTAGCAACCGTATGAATGAATACAGTATTTTTTTCTCTACAAAAAATGTATTTACACTTTAGCTCTAAAATAATTAGGGGAGCAAATAATTGAACATAAAGAATTTAGTATGCAAATTCCTATGGTGCGTCGCGCAAGTCAGCACCCGGTATACCGCAGATTTACCAGAAACCACACAAACAATTATCACTACATATGCTGACGATACAACAATACTAGCGTCACATGAAGATCCCCTAGTTGCTTCTAGAAATCTACAAATACATATAAACGAGCTAGAAGAATGGCTACAACGCTGGAAAATTAAAGCACATATCACATTTGCATTGAAGCGTGGAAACTGTCCTGGTATAACATTAAATGGAACTCCTATACCACATAAAGACACAATTAAATATTTAGGTCTTTACATAGATAGAAGATTAAGTTGGCACACTCATATTTTCAACAAAATGAAAGAACTAAGCAAGAAATTTAGTCAAACGTATTGGCTACTGGGTAGAAACTCTGCATTATCGACCGACAATACGCTCTTGATATACAGACAGATCAATAAAAAAACCAATTAGGGCAGGCCCTGGATAGCCTGAATCAGTTGGCAGTACTGAAGTGTATTGTCAGTCTATGTCAAATTCGAGATTAGTAGGTTAGGTTTTGTTTGTTATTTGACACAGACTGACGCAAAACTTAACCTGCAAATCTCGAATTTGACATAAACTGACAATACACTTCAGTACTGCCAACTGATTCAGGCTATTCAGGGCCTGCCCTAATTGGTTTTTTTATTGATCTCTCTGTATAAAACCATGCTTAAACCTATCTGGACATACTGTATGCCAATCTGGGAAACTACAAGCTCATCTACCATAGAAATAATTCAGCGGTTTCAGAACAAAGTGCTTAGAGCGATAGTCAACGCACCATGGTATGTTCCCAACACAATATTACGTATTGATCTAGATATACCCACAGTCAAGAAATTGGAAAATTCAGTACTAAACACAAAGACAGGGTCTCAATTCACCCTAACTCACTTGCATGTACGCTGTATGCTAAAGAATATGTGCCAAGAAGATTGAAAAGAGGTTTAAATTATTACAAATTATTTAGATAAAGTTGCAACCACCTGAAAGTTTTCTAATCATTCCTTTTATATTGAAAATAATATAATTAATTCAAATATATGGGTCATATCCCTATGGTGGGTACTTCTGTATTTTTTTAAACCTCTTTTGATTGTAACTAATTGGGTCCTCGACAAAACAAAGTTTATTTACTGTTTTTTGACTATTTGCATTTATTTTTTATGGTAATAAGGTAACTATTTACAATAAAAACAGTTTTAATATTGAAAAAGATTTGTTTTCAGTATTCAAGTATTATAAATAAAAAAAGTTGCAACAATGTGTAGTTATGTTACGTTAGAAAGCCTGGTGTCAGAGTTTTCAAGCTGTGTTAGTATTTCTGACGTAATATAATGGCTGTCCTTGAAATAAGAGCTGGGACCAATGGCTTAACGTGCCTTGCAAAGCACGAAGGTAATTATATTAACACTACGGGTTGATCATCCATTCAGGTGACAATTGCAACTAAAGTTGCTTTAACACTCGAAGCAATTGCACTTTGTTATGAAACAAATCATATAAAAAACAACTGCTAAGTTGAGTTTGATAACGATTTTTAGGATTTCAACAAAGCATAGTCTTTATTACAAATATTTTTTCGAACAATGCAATAGGTTATAAAAGTTTTCCATTTGTTGACAGTTGTAGAAAGTAGTATTCAATTCAAAAATTCAAAAATACACTTACATTTTCCGGATCTTTGTTTAGACAAGCCTCGACAAAATCTTTAAATTGTTTTGTATAATTTCCTGTAAGTTGTGGGGGATTATTTTTAGGTATAAGGAACAAAACTCGCATAGGATGCAGTTCGGAATTTGGAGGTTCTCCCTTCGCTAATTCGATAGCTGTGATTCCTAAACTCCATATATCTGCTTTGGAGTCGTACGCTGACTGTTTAATAACCTCTGGGGCCATCCAAAAGGGTGTACCAACAAAGGTATTTCGTTTGCTAGTGGTGTTAGTGAGCTGCCCGGCTACACCAAAGTCGGCTAGCTTCACATCCCCCATCTCACTCAGCAGTACATTGGCTGCTTTGATATCACGATGTAATTTTCGTTCACTATGTAGGTAATCTAAGCCTTTTAAAACCTCTCGAAGAATTATAGCAATGTGCATTTCTTCGAAGTTTCCTGCTTTCATCAGATCTAAGGCGGATCCTCCTCCCAGGTATTCCATAAGAATCCATAATTTTGAACCCTAGAAAATAATGCATATTAGAAATTTTTGTCAGCTGTCTTAAAAAATATTTAAAACGAAATTATATATTTATACAAAGAGCAATAGATTTTATCATATTACCAGTTTAACACTGAAT
Organism: Agriotes lineatus; assembly: GCA_940337035.1. Classification (NCBI taxonomy): domain Eukaryota; kingdom Metazoa; phylum Arthropoda; class Insecta; order Coleoptera; family Elateridae; genus Agriotes; species Agriotes lineatus. Next base: position 51,800 of record CALNHX010001112.1, read on the forward strand.
ATTGAAAATGCGCAAAGCTGCTTTTCCACAATAAACAAGTCTTACTATTTTTTAAAAATAACTTAACAGATGGCTACAATGTAAAAATATTTTTGTATATTTCAGTTAATTGTATTCCAAAACCAAGTTATGCAATGAAAGGATGAAGTCACTGGCCTCATGAGAAAATGGGTAGGTGGGCATTTCTAGCCATGGCACAATGGTACATTAGAAATTATTCCTTTTATTCTAATTCACTGGCATTCCTTCCAGCTTCTAAGGTTAGTCAACTTCCCTTTATTACCCTTCTTTTGAAATGTTTGCATAAGCTTGTCAACAAAAGTGCGTATCTAATAAGAGATCAAAGAATATTTTAAAATAACGTAATCACATCATTTCATTACCATTCACTAAAAACACTATTAATAATAACTCACCAATTTACAATGGTGTTTGTACGTCTCATAAAATATTTTCAGAGTTAATCATGATGTAATTTCGTAATATCCTCAATTGTTAAACATGTTTATGATGCAGTACCTCAATGTAAATTTAATAATTTGTAGTTAGACTATGACTAATACCTAACTTTATGTACCAACCAGAATTGAATATTAACAAATAAATCACAGCTATGAAAATGTACCCACTAGAAATGCACAATAAACCCTCTCCCTAATCATGAGCCATTATTGTTATATTTACCGCTCCGTCAAATTATTTCTGATATATAATTTGCTGCGTGCAGAGTTTCTTAGTCTTTTATTAATAAAATCACTATTTGTACCACATTTGTAAACCATCGATTAGAATTACTAAAAACATTGGGAAGGAAAACCAAAAAAGACAAACATTAAAATAACCACAGAAAAATGTAACAGAGCAAGAGACAGTAAATTAAATAAAAACTGTAATATACATGCATCCACACAAAAGTGTGTAATAATAAAATTTTTAAAAGTTCAATAATTTTGAATATTTACAAAATACAGACACAGATCTCCTAAATGTAGTGCCAAAAAATTGAAAACTACACAGGTAATGAACATGAGTATGCGATTGGAATTATTTCATAAAGAAATAAGAATATTCTAACACGTCATGCAGCTTTTATAGATGCTTTAAAGAACTATTATGAATATCTTGTAAAATGCCTAAAACTTGTTGATTGTCTAATCCGTCTATGATTCACAACGTATCTTTTTAGAATTAATCAAGTATAACTGACAACAATAATATAAAATTTTAAAATAAAGGCATTCCCACTTGCATCATTAAAACATTCTTGTGTGCATAAGTTCTAAAAATAATAATGACACTAATGAAATTACATCAGAAACACTTTCTGCTATGCTCTTCGATAATTTATTAAAGAAGAAAATGGTTACTAAATGTTTTTACTCTAAACAAGTAGCAACATTAAAAATATAAAATACTAACGGAATCTACTGGTAAAGCCCAAACCAAGCGTGCGTTCCCATGCATTAGGATCTTATAAACCATTATTTTATTTATCGTATGCCAGCTACAGTGGCAAAAAATATCGATAAAATATAACGTACAACGGTTCTATATGGCATATACCAATAGCCCGTAATTAAATGCAGGGTGTAATTGTTCATATGTAAAAAAAGTGTACTACTAGACCCTTCATAGAAAAAAAACAAAACTTAATAATGACAGACATTAGCTTTCTAGTTTACTTTTCAAGTTATAAGCAATTTAAGAGTTTTAAACTTACATACCGAGGTGAAAAGTGTTTCATTCCTGTCGAGAGATTAAGTAGTTAACCGAGACGCGTAGCGCCGAAGTGAACTTTATCTCGAGACAGGAATGAAACTTTTCAGCGTGGTATGTATACTATTTTATTCGCAACCACTTTATTCTAAACAATAATTGGAAAAATTATTATATTATGATACGACAGGTTGTGACGCGCATGAATGGATCACCGAGATTTCCATTGTCCCTACCTACACAGCGGTCGAGAATAGATTCATTTCCAACCGGCAATCACTTTTCCGACCGGTTGGAAAGTTACAAGTTGGGAATAGCTCATTTTCCAACTTTTTAAAAGTCAGTACCTAATGATCTTATTACATATATGGTTGCGAGTAAACATATGAACAAAACCATAGTACGACAAAAGCCAAGTCACTATTTAGATTGCTGGCATTGTTTTGTCATATTATGAAAATACTCGTAATGAGCTTAGAATAAATAAATAAAGTAGGTTTGGCATGAAATTAATGCAAAACTTCGTCTGCGGAGGATTTTAGGCAGCAGAAGCTAGTTTTAACTGTAATACTGACTTCCATAGAACCTAAAGATTCGCGTAGTGTGCTTTTTTTTTTAAACTCAACGATTACTCCCTGTAGAACTGAAGGAAGATAGAGGAATAAAAAATAAACTAGTTGAAAAAGAAAGTTACACATATAGTATGATCGAATCTTTTTATCCTCTACAGCAGCTGTCTCCAAAGTAGGGTCGAAAGTTGGGGGTACGTCAAGTGATACAATACAATTTTAAAATTAGTTAAAAGTCAACAAATATCAACTGGAAGGGAGCAATTGATAGCAGCGACACTGTCACTTACTTTTAGAAAGCGCAGAAATCAAAAGTCTTTGTAGCTAAATATGGAGGCATTTAAAGCTGCCCACAATATATCAACGTATATACAGTGTGTTTCACTTGAAAGGTAGAGACCTACTCGTAAATATCTTCTGTATTTTTAAACATAATGATTTGGAATTTTAGTGGTTTGTACAGATGCCTAAGAGAACTTGGCTAATTAGTACTTAGATTATTTCCTACTCTGCATACCAGTCTACCACTATGCTTGATTAAAAATAGAAATTTTCCGAAAATTAATTTAGCAATCAAGGTAATCCATATTTCATTTCAAAATATTTTTTTGCATTCTCAAAAATCTATTAGAATTTTTATTTCATTTTGGAACCATAATCTTGTTTGTTGGCCCTCGATAGCGGGCGTAAAATGGCTTTTATGGCCCTTGGGCCTATAAAGTTGCTAAGCAGTATAACAAGCACTAAAAATGTTGTATAGTAGGTAACACCAACAATCTCCATAGAAATCATAGCAGACCAAAATTTACAGCGTCAGCAGAACTATGACGCAGTAGTCTGTAGCCAAAATACTGAATCCTTGAATTTTTTCCATTTTGTAAATCAAAACGAAATAAAACGTTGTATGTACCACGTACCTAATCACGGAGGTATAGCCCTCAGGAAATTTAAAGCTCTCTGCTTCGCAATGTGCTCTTAGCATTCCATCGTGCTATAATCTATTGATTACGCCCTTAATACATAAATAATTATTACTGCAAAAAAATGGAAACAAGTCATTTTAAAAGCAATATTAATCAAAATATGGTGAAAACATAAAATGACATAACTAAAGTTGAATGAGTTTTGGATGAAAACAAAAATCTCATATTTACGCTTTACAATTCTTCTGTTTTTACTAAGGAGATTTCTGTTTAAAAACTTGTACAAAAGAAAAATGAAATCATTAGCATTGACATTCTAATAGCAAAATAATTAAGTTTTCCACAAAAATAAAATATAAAATTGATTTCAGGATCTTGGTCATGAAGTTCCTTCTGACCGGATTTAGTCGATTAAATATCACTTTTAGTTTTTAAAATATCTCGTTTGACCATCGAGCAATCTTTTGTAATAAATGCCTATAGTTTTATTTAAAAATTTTTTTTTACATAAATTCGTATTTGAAAATTGGATGGTGAAGAATAGTTTAAAATCAAATTTTTCCCTTTTCTTACATTACAATATTAATTTGTTAAATAAGAATTAATGTGGTAACATATTTTTTTAACAATTTTTCAGCTTAGTAAAGACTCAACACACATCTCTAATAAATTTGTTGAAAAACAAACAAATTGAAGAACATTTTTGTTTTTACTTCACAAAATTGCTAAATTTGGTTTTACATGATTTTGTATTTTGGAAATATTGCGATTATTATTGCTTCCAAAAAAATCTTTTCATCGTTTTGCAAAAGAAAATCGTATCTGGAGGTGTTTCGAGATGCTGAAAAGACTTTGAAATAAGTCAGCTTTCTTTGATTGCTAGGGTAAGTTTTGGAAATTTCGCATTTTTTATAGATTATAGTAGGCAACTGGGCAAAGGTGAAAATAATCCAAATAACTTGTCCCCTTACAAGCAACAAATTTCACATCCTTATGCTTAACAATAAAAAGGTACCTAGGTGTCTTCATGTCGAGCGAAACGTACTGTATATAACAAGGATACACATTATAAATTTTTTCTGTCTTAGGGGTACGTGACCAAAAAAGTTTGGAGACCCTGCTCTACATCCCGTATACTTTTAGATATTTGAAACTCGCGTTAAAATGTAAACATAAACTAACATTTCAGAAATAATATTTTTTTTTAATTAAAAAGAATTTACCTACAAATCACTAACAATAGAAGAAGAACTGGAAAACAAATTCCACTTGGGTCTAAAAATTCGTCATGACCGAATAATAGCAACAAACCCACTAAATAGTATATTAAAGTATGAGTGGATAACACGGTCTTTAAAACACGCGCGAGTTTTCGAGCACGACGGCGTAGCCGGAGTGCTCGAAATAGAGCAATGGCGAGCAAATGGCGATTCTGATGCAGGTATAATACAAATAATGTAAAACTAGTTTTTTATTATACCTGCATCAGAATCGCCGTTTAAAGCACGCCTGAGCGTGCGAATACAGGCGATTAAAGCTCGCCGAGCTTTAAAGGTAGTCAAGGAAACGACTGAATGCAACAACGGACATTGACGCGACAAAAACGTATATAATTCTCGTAACTATATTAGCAATATTATTATGCCCTCTCGATTTATCACGAAAAAAATTATTTCCAAGTTTTTAGTGCGTAATTTATTTCCAGTATTGGAGGTATAATAAAAAATAGCGTAAATATTAATATACTATTTTTTGTAATGGAACACTTATTTCTTATAGAATTTTGTTTTTAATATTTTTTATTTTTTAATTGTTGGAAAGTTCTTTTATTGTAGTTTTCAACTATTTCATGAAACTCATATTGTTCCATTAAAAAACATAGGTTTCAATTGTTTTAGTATGTTTGGTATGATAATACGGTCTCATGAGACATTTTTAGAGCCAAGTGGAATTTGTTTTGCATTTCTTGTTCGATTGTATTATTGTTTTTCTTTAGTTTTTATTCCATTCCAAAATATTAGTTTAAGAGTGCTATCAATAAGCACACTGCGCTCATTTAAAATATCTAAAAGAAAATTCGATATCTTGTTACAATCAGAGTCCGTCTTTATATGTTTGCAGGTCTTTAAGCGGATAAGCTTACTTTGCATCGCCCAAAGTTCTGCATGCATGTGGTGTCATTTTGATGGGATTCGTTTTGGTTGATGTAGCGGTTTATGTAGCTCTGACGGTTTTATGAGAGTGTTTCCTCTCACGACAACTCTTAGCGGATTTTCTGGTTGCGGGCTGTTTGAATTCATTTGCACGTGGCAGAAATTTGGTGTAAGTCTATCGAAGAGAAGTTCTTTATTCTATTTTGGGCATTCCTTATAGCAGCAAGTTCAGAACCCCAATTAATCCCTCCGCTGTTCACATGAGGTTTCCCAATTCCACTGCAGTCAACAACCTGACCTAGTTGCTGCCTCGAATACAACATTCCTGGATGAATCAAGCTTTCTGTATATTATTTGGCTTCGCCTCCGATGTCCTGTTCTGGCCATACGTGATCCATTTAAGTGAGCCTGAGAGCTCAACGAAAGGAAATGTATGTAACATGTTTTCCATTCTTTAACACCAACTGAAAACTGTGATCCGGTACTTCGAGTACCTTATCTGTTTTGGTGCAGTTCCTGCCTGAATTCCTTTAGAATCCCGTGGGTTTGGACTTTTGCTATTATTTACAGTTCACTTAACGAACTCCATGGGTACCATTCAGGGCCCATTCAAATACTCAAATTAATATAACAAATGATGTTCATCATCGGAGCCTAATTTAGTCTCCACATCACTTTTAATCTGTTTTTAGTTGTACTTAATGTAGTTTATATTTGTACATTTTAACTTGATGTAAATGTTAACTTATTCGCAAGACGAGTTTATGTGTTTTGAGGAGCACCTTATTTTTGCTTATACAGATTGCGGCAGGCCACTAGGAGCATAGCAAAAGCAGGGGGACTTTACATGTGGCCGTAATTGTATTTAAAAAAAATTGAATATATACCTTGTATTTATGACGACCACCGCTATCGTACATTGATTGTCCGTTTGTTAAACGCCACGACGGCCACTTGCATATTTCCTTGATTTTGCAGTGGTCCTAGCAGCCTGCCGGATTCTGTATTTATCACCTTATTTTTGGCCTATATTTAGAGAATAACCACTTGTACTCTGTACTGGCCTGTATGATATTTATTATGTGATTTATTATATTGTGATATTAGTACATTGTCTTGTTTATGTTACTACTACCTAGATTCGTGTGCTTTCTTTCCGGTTATTTGTCCTACTTAGAGTTTACGAATTCTCTGTGATACTTGGATACACTTATCATAATTCAAAGATTCGTTGGCGCTCGTTTTTACTAATTAATTATCATTAGTACTTATTAAAGAACTGCACCCGTCTCCACTGAGGTACTCTGGCCGGAAATTGTATCCACGTAGTCACTTGATTTTGAGAGTATCTAGCCAACGAATCAAAATCAGGTATCAATCTCTATTACTAACGAAGTTAGCAGCTGGCTAGCGATTAACACAAACCCTGTATAAAACAGAGCGTTTAAAATATAACACAAGAGCGTCTAAAATATAACACATAAATAAACGATATAACATTTCAGATATTTATATTGAGGTTATTGAAAATTTCAAAACTTCTGCAGTGACGTTCAGTATACCATACCATGTTTATCGAACTTTTATAAAAAGTAAGAGATAGAGATTTGATTAATCAGAAAAAATTGCAGCATTTCAAGTAATACTGTGATCCACATTCACTTCCTAGATTTCTTTGACACATTTCTAAAATAATACAATTCAGATTCAGAATTAGCGTAAAAATACTTTAATAGGGAGTTATGCACACCCTCACGATAAATTAGCGTTACGTTAAAGTCGAAAAATTTCACTTTGATTGGCTGTATCGTTGACGTCGCTAGGTAACATAAGCTTTAGTGGGCCTCTATTTTAGCGGAACGCAATGGCAAAAACTCCCTATAAACAAAACAGCGTTGCGTTATTATTAATAAACGAATTACGTATTCGCAAAAAGCAAACTGAATTGCAGTTTTTGAGTCCTCTGAGTATGAAAGAATTATTTTAGAATTCCAATTCACAAATAAATCATAACTAGACTGCATTTAACCAATAGACAGAGTAGAAGCCCCTCCTACAAATGAGTGCTAAATTTGAATAGAGTATTGTTACTGGTAAGCGGGTTCTATACAGTTCAATTATGTTTAAATTAAACATTTTCTGAATTCCCCTGAGTTTTTAATTTGTAACGTGTATAGTATTTACATGTTTCTGCAATCTAAGCTCCTCCCATTAATTTAAATTTTCCAACTGTTCGTCAAACGAAGTATATTGACATTTCAAATGCTGCATATTGCTACTAGTTTAATACAATCTCTATCTGTTTGTTTATGAGACTCCCATGGCTATTCTTAACATTCTGTATATGGAAAATTCAGACAAAATCAACCAAACTGACTGATCAAAATCAATTTCTATTATTTTTCACAGTAAAACTAAGAAGCTGAAAAATATAACAGCTTGGATGGCCGTGAAGTTGCTTAACTAATTATTGTCTGCAATTCCTTATAATAACTTAAAAATTCCGCACTTTTGCTATAAAGACGACAAATTTCATTCTCTCAATACTTGTATAATTGGCAGATATTTCTTTCATTTTGGATACTCGTATAAGCAACAATTGCTTAACATTGAACCTGGCAAATATAAGCATTATTCTGACAGAACCTTACATTTCTATTATTTTCTGAGATACAGAGTCTTGAAATTAATTTGAACAATAATTATTTCTTTTCTGGAAAGCATTTAACTAACAACAGACCTTTTGCTGCTCAAAGTAGGTAAGTTACCCTGCTGATATACACATGTATTTGTTTAAATTGTTAATATCCAACTTACTATACAAAATTACATTGTATAAACCGTAGCTTTACGCGGTTTCAACTTTGCAAATGCAAAAATGTCACAGCTTGCTCGAAGCCATAATTAGAATGGTTCTGATTAATTCCAAATATTTGCCCTCAAACTCTAGAAACTTGTAATAGATAGTGGGCCAATGATATAATTTTCTTGCGCGATTTTGAGAACGTTTGAGCGCTTTTTTCCGTCGCGGTACATATTACCGAATTATAACGAAAGTTTGGGTCAGTCCTAGAAATGCCTTACATATCTAGCAAAGGTCGCCTTCGTGACACGGCCGCGTTTGGTATAGACGGCAAACTTTCACTGCTAGCGCCGGGTCCAGCTAGACAACTAGCTCTTCGACCTCCACGAACTAATAGGTCGTCGACATCGACTACTATTACTACCATATACTACCGACGCCTACTCCTTTGGAAATCGCAAACGTTGATTTAGAGAACTTCTCAAAAGCGACATATGCAGGTCATTACAGGACTGAAATCCAAACTTCTCGTTGTAAAAGCCATAACATTCGCAAAAACACTGAAAATTAAGGTTTATAAGTAAAAACTACTATTAAAAAATTAAAAAATTGTGTTGTTGATATGATAACGATAGTTTTAGATTATTGAAGTTGTGTAGTATTAGAGGGAAAGTAAAACACACTAAATATATATCGGCATCACAATTTACTTGCTATCTCCTCGTTATCGTTTGAAACTTGGAAATTACTACTTCAACTGCAAAAACAGTACGATTCTGTTCACCTGATCTGCTATGTTCCAGTTTAAAGCCGCCATTGCAATCCTATACAATACAGGGTGTTCGGATAATAGGGAACCATACATTGATGGTGAGTTCTACGCATTAAAATAATAAAAAAACTTCATATGCAGTATTGTCCGAAAATCATTATTGGCATAGATACCGACCCTTAAAGTTTATTTTTTTTAAATTTTTTATAACTGAAAAAAAACAATAATAGGTGCAGGTAAACAACTCGACAACAAACAAACAAAAATTGCATTTTTGTTATCAAGGCTAATCGGATAATAACCCTGAAAAGAAAAGCCTTAAAACTTTAGATAGAATTTCTAACCAAACGGTTTATGTTGCGCATACCAAACAAGAGTACATTAATTTTGAATTTTTTATTCCCTTCTAAATGCCGTATCTAGATCGGAGGCATGTCTTCAGATATAAAAGTTATGACTAAAAAGAAAATATGGTTTTAGGTTAACTGACAGTTCAAAATACATGTTATCGATTATTTTTCTTTTTGTTTGTGAGCATTTCGATAAAGAGCACGTACACCAAGTTTAAAGTGGTTATCTACTCAGTTATAAAAAATAAATAAAAATTTAAAAAAAAAAGTTAAACTTTAAGGATCGGTATCTACGCCAATAACGATTTTCGGACAATACTGCATATGAAGTTTTTTTATTATTTTAATGCGTAGAACTCACCATCAATGTATGGTTCCCTATTATCCGAACACCCTGTATACACGATGCCGGTTTTACGCGTATGTGCTTAGGGATCTAGCCTATTCGTAAATTTAGTTTTTTTTTTCTAATTTCAGCAATATAGAACATGTTTAAGTTTATTTTCTCGAACTTTGTGTATGAATTCGTTAATTTATTGTGTTTGTACGCTATATTTGTGCAACTTTTCCGAATTTTTAGATTTTAACTTCATATTTGGATATAAGATGAAAGAGTAGAATAGGAATGTCTGAAGAAACAATCTCCTATCTCGTAAGGAACACGGACACAATGGCGGACAAATTGATGATTCTAGGAGTTCGTTTGGTAATACTAGACTTGGCATTTTCAATTATTGGTTGTTAATGGTTCATAATTTGAAATTACTTTGTTCCTGTAAGTCAACTAATTAGAATGATTTTATTTAAATTGAATATTTTTCACACACCATGTCAATATTTCAATAAAGAATGTTGTTAGCTATTTCTTCATTTTTAATAAGAGAAAACGTAATACGAAAATGTATGGCCACTGAGTAGGTAATTCGTAACTTTCTGTTGAGTGACATTAGTGAACACTGTAGTTTTTGTAATAATGTTCAGCAAATCGAATGGAAAGTTACCAATTATTCTGTCCCATTTAACTAATTGTCACAATAAGTTCATTTGATCAGTTTAAAACCGCCGTCGATATTATTAAAATCGACGACGACACTCATTCGTGAGAATAATCAATTTCATTACAGATCGCTTCTTCAAGGTACTTGAAGTACCATTTTGTTACTTAGTATCGTTAGATCCTTCTTAACAACCGACTTCCGGGATTGGACCGTGTCATTAGCGAGGTCGAAGAACTCAACGTTTCACCCACTTTCGTAAGGGGCTTCTGCAGGAGGAAAAGCAAAAGCGCACGGTAACTCAACGTGTAAACCACGCCACAGACGAAACTCATTTTGCAAGAGAAGGGATAGAAGAACACGGTAACTAAATGTCGAAACCACTCTTCTAACGATCGGAAGGAGAACGGCGTCTTTCGCCTTTCGATCGTTAGAAGAGTTTCGCTTCTGGCGTGGTTTACACGTTGAGTTACCGTACTCTTTTGCTTTTCCTCTTGTTGAAGCGCCTTAGGAAAGTTGGTGAAACGTTGATTTCTTCGACCTCAATAATGGCACGGTCCAATCCTGGAAGTCGTTTGTTACTCATCGTATCTACGGTACGGTACGGTAACAAAATTCTATGAAACGCAATTATTTCAAATTGAAAACAGAATTATCGAAAAAAAATATTTTAAATTATTGGGTTTCCACAAAACATATAAAAATATTTTGCTGCTACTAATATTGATCATGTAATAAATAATATAAAATATTTTAGGTTAAACTGAAATCAGCGTTAGTAACAAACTATGACAACTATCCACATCCGTCATGAGGTACCCTTTATCTTTATTAATGCCCATTTTAGGTATTCGCTCTGAAAGCCCGATAAATGGGGGTTATTCAATTAATTAATCTATAAACATCTGCGAACAATTTTAGTTATCAATCAGCTTTGCAGACAGACATTATAGTCACGATAAAAAATAGCCTTTTAGCAATCACGTGGGAATGTCATAATGAGATATAAATAACTATCATAAATGAATTAGAGGATGATGGGAATTTGATTTCGACAATTACCTTAAGAAACGAGCCGTAATATTTCGTGACAAAGGGGCTGTCACACTGCGACAGCACCATAATCTCCTGTTGGATGTCCTCGATTTCATCTTCAGCTTCGTCTAAATCGATAATTTTAATTGCAACCACCTGGGTGGTTCGGTTGTCTATTCCTTTAAATACTTCACCGAAAGATCCCTTTCCAATACGTTCTTGTTTCGTAAAAATCAATTCCGGATCGACCTTCGCAATCTGGAAAAAAACGAAATTTGTAGTATTAGGACAGTGATACACATTGATACAAAGAATAAAAAAGAAGACAGTTTTATATAAAGTTTCAATAAAATTTATAAAGAGATTGGGTCGGTAAATGATTTATACATACTATATTTATTTCTAGAATAACCATATTGGCTTTGGAGCTCATTAGGAATTCATACAATGACAATTATTGCTTTTCCTACTTGAAAATAGTTTGGGTTAACAATACGAATTTTGATCTTCGATCGCTATGGTTTCGCCTATTTCCATCTATTAAATAAAATAAATACCTACTATCTTTTCATACCCATAAAGAAACTTTACTTAACTTACGTATATTAAATTAATTAATAAAACGTTTCAAAACGTTAAAATTGCAAATAAATATTACTCTCTCTAGCAAAAACTAATAAATTTGTATAGATTTGAGCATGTATAGTGCAAACCATGCTATTCCAAACATCTAAATTCGCGGCACGAAACAAATCACTCGCACGCCTAGTCCCTTTATCAGAGTAATTGCAAATTACAATTTCTGTCATAAAATTGCACCAGGAAACCATGCAGAATTACATGAAACTAAAATGACGCAATGAAAATATCCAATATATTAATTTAATCAAGCGGGTCGTAAAGTTGGAACTTGCCACTTCCCATGGGATTCTTGAGAGGATGCCATTCAGCAAATTTGCTGCCTTATCGCTCGAGGAAGGTTGCAAATTCATGTGTTTGATATATTAAATTGGCACACTTGCGCATCCCTTCAATAATTTGTGGGGATTCCGAAGACCGCTATCAGCCAAATGTTGGAAAAGTTGCTGACATGGTATTTTATTGTGAGAGATTTTATGTATTGCAAAACTATAGTGTGATCAAAAACGATTTTCATCTAGTGGAATAGTTCCTAATTTATGAATGCAACTATAAGTCACTTAAAAATCAAATGTCAAGTTTGAAATTTAAGTATAAACATAGTTGTATTCATTATGAACTATTCCATAGCTATACTAGATGAAAATAATTTTTGATCCTACTTTATATATTTGCCAATATTGAAGTGCGAGTGGAAATGCAGGTGTTTAGTATAAATCACAGATTTTCTACAGTAAGTATAGTAAGTGACGATTGAAAACAATAAAAAATCATGCCATTTACATTCTTCGTGGATTAAACTTGATCGCAAAAGATAGACAAACCATATCTGGTCTCCTTTCCTAGATTATTTATTTTAATATTTACAGGCAGTTTGTGTTTGGATGATTTTTTATTTTTTATTTGATTTAATCATTGTAATTTAGCATAGCTGAAATGCGCAAATACGGTCCTATTCAGTGTCAAGCACTCAAATTGGTTGGTGCAACGATAAATGAAATCCTTCCTAGCATTGTGGAGAAAGCAGGCAGTCGCTAGTGGGCTTAGACCAAAAACCCGTGTAAGCGACTCATAGTGCCAAATTGCCACACGGCTAGCCGAATAAGAAGCGGCTGGAAGCCTCGCAGTAAACATAATTCGCTGTGGCCATAAGTCAGTAATTCCCTTCAAGCAAGTGTTCTTTTAATTGTGTACAGAACAAGTGCCCGAAGTCGCCAAAGGGTTTCGTGACGTCCATTTGATTACGTTATGTCAGCCGCCAGAGCGGCAACAAAGCTAGAAGCCAGGGACTGGCATTTTATACGCGTGATTTTAGTCTCCACTAGACTTTTAATTGCGTCAAACATTATTTTGTCTCAGTCTATCACGTTATACCACAATAATATCGCGCTGTGTCCTTATTGCCTTTGAAATTTCAAAGCCTCTTACTTCGAAATTTGGCCACAAAAGTATAGAAGTATGAATTTAGGTTAGCTCCAGTTTAAGATTTGTGTACTTAGCAGCCTTTGTAATGTAAAACATGTGTATGAATCCCTTTACCAGTTAACTTCGCGTGAACTAAAACCTAGACCGCTGTTTAGATGCACTTTGAAGTTCCACCAACCAATCACAACACTCGAATAAGTCTAGTGGAAATTAAAATCACGCAATTCATACATCGTTCCATCTAAAGTTAATGACGCAATTCAGTCCGGAGGCGACGTTGCATTTCTCAGGCGCGAGCATAATAAGGCAACATAATACAGGAAATGATTGCAATATACGCGATAAGCGTTCGCTCCAGGCTATGTAGTGAACATCGCGCGAGAGTAAAGGAATGGGTTTGACAAACTGTATGCACTGAATCGCGTCCGAAGCCGGACTTTCATGCAGTTGTGTGTTTGCGTATCAAAGGCAGTTACTGCGGCGTCTTTTTTAATATTATATGATGTGGATGTATTGCAGATACAGTTCCTCTGCTATTGTTTGTCTTGTAAACGCGTGTAGCCACGAGCTGTGGCGCGTTAACGATTTGCTTGTATCCTAAACTAAGGTGCCTAAGGTGCTTAGAAATGGTCATTCATTTTAGGGTTTGGTCCTAATTTTCTTTATGGTTTTATGTGTATTTAAAACGTTAATATCTTTATTTATTTATTTGGATTTTCTTGTGCATATTGTTCGAATATGTTTTCAGCACAGATCTGCAGGACAGCTTTCTGTTTTAGCAGATATTGGTACATCATAGCTACGAGTTGAGACAACGTAAGAGTTTCATGGATACTGAGATAGATAGGTGAGCAATAAGGGCAATTAATTTATTAAAATAATACGGCATACAAGACGTCTGCTTTGAATATAACATCTCGAATGAGGGGCCACTAAATGGCTTATTATAAGATAGAATAAAAAAACAGTACCATATTAAAAGACTGCTGGAGCATGTGGTTTGAAAATATCACAATTCGTTAAAAACTCACCACACAAATATTTAACAACTGCTAAATACGTATTTCGACAGCCAAGCTGCCATCATCAGTAGCTAAAAAAACTAACACAGCAAAGTAGCAACGATATGCTCGTGACCAAATCACAAATGGAAGTGGACGATTCCCGCGCATTTTACAGCTATTTATACTGTCAGACTCGAATGGCGTGGCAGAGGGTCATTTAACATGCCCGGGGAATAGGTGGACCTATTCCTTCCTCCGTCTTGTATGATTTATTGAAGTTAACTGGCCGTCGGCCATGTTAAATGGCACTCGGCCACGCCCTCCGAGTCAGACAGTATAAATAGCTGTAAAATGCGCGGGAATCGTCCACTTCCATTTGTGATTTGGTCACAAGCATATGGTTGCCATTTTTCTGCGTTAGTTTTCTTAGCTACTGATGACAGCAGCTTGGCTGTCGAAATACATATTTATCAGTTGTTAAATATTTGTGTGGTGAGGGATTTTTAACGAATTGTGATACTACCATATTACCTAAAAAATATTTAAAACATATTTATGTGGTTCACCAAGTTTGCAACAAATGCGATTTCGTTTATTAATAGCTTCATCAAAATATTTGTACGATAGAATGTTAAGCGTGGTATGCTTAGAATCGATCAGAACCACGGAATATTTTATAATGTGCAACTGAAACTGAAGCTTTTTCATTTTGAAAAACAAGGTACTTTTGAGACGACTTATTTTTGTCTGCTCTTCACATTATGAAAGTTCTGAACACTTTCAGTTTCTAAATACCAACAAAAACAAGTTATTAACTACTCTGCATTAAAAACGTAAATTGGGAGAAAAACAACGACATTAATGAACGATTTACTAATTGAACGAGAAAACAATGCAATATGAACATAATAAATAAATAATTAATGTATTCAAGTGTAGGAGAAATACGCATACTTGTTCCCATACTTTTGCCCACCACTGTATAAACGTGTGTTGTGCATGCTTCTCTGGATCACCGTTGTGTCGCGCGCTTTTTATAACACAACGACAAACAATCGGATTCCGCAGGTTCGAATTCCACTGACTGCAATTTATTTTTCGTTGCGAATTAATGTAATTCGCATTGCTAAAAGTGTTTTTTTGCTATTTCAGTATTATTAGCAACATTACCTATTTTGTACATAATTTGGAACACTCTTGCGTTCAAACATTTTCTTCTGCACACTGGAAAATTAATCAACGCCGATGGCGACTGTTAAACTTTATGAACAGCAACTGGCTTGAACTGATGCAGACAGGATTATAGGTAGGTATACGTATTTTCCGAAATAATTTTTACTGGTAAGAACAGTACACGACACGGCCAAAACATACTAACGCTTTTAGATTTAAAAAAATCCGTATTTTCAACGTTACGTTTTAACGTCAAACTATTTTGGAATAACTACAAAGAATGATGCAGCTAGCTATAGTATTCCAACCAAAAATTGGAAAGCTATTTAAAATCCAGTACACCATGAAAAGTGTAAGTCATGTCTATGTTGGTTTCATACAATCAGTAAATAATATTCTAATGTCAATCAGCTTTCAAGTAATGACAGTTCATCTGCAAATTGTACATGTAACTGTTTTGTTAAGGCATTGTAACATTGTGCATGGTTTAAGTAGGTACTAGTTGTGTTTTTAAAACCGTATAGTAGCATAGAAAACGTTGAAAAACGTATATGTCTTCCAAACTTTTCAATGCATCTGTCAAATTTGAAGGTTATTATCGAAGTGTCACTGAATGACAATCAAACAGTAATTTTATGAATTAAATTACGAAGTGACTTACTGTTCTCAATGCTGGCCTGATTTTAAATAGCTTTCCAATTTCTGGTTGGAATACTATACACATTTTGAAAGTGATATCCAGAGCCAAAAGCTCATATTTCCGGTTACGGTATATGTAACATTAAAATTGCACCATAGAGCCATCACAGTAAAATTGTAGAATAACCTCCAAAACCCGATCAAACGTCTTTTGGACACTTTCAATTTATGAGATTCGAACATGCTTCAAACATCTGGCAGATCAGAATTACATTATAATATTTATAGCAAACTCGAACTATTTCTGTAACATAAATTTTAACTACAATAAGTTCATTACGGCCATATTTATTCATTACTTATGGAATGCCTTCAAAGATTGTCCCGCGTCATTGTTGAGGTAGAAGAGTCAGGAAGGAATCAGGGACCATAAATTCGACCATAGGGTGTGATATAGTTTAAAAAAACACCATCTGAAATTACCTTAATTACCTTGCCGATCTAAATATGGGAAGGGATCTATCCTGTTTGCGATTGCAAAAAACGAGAAAAATATTTTAAAATTTTTTATACATACTGAAAATTGATTAATTTTATGCGTAAATTGCATTTACAAGATTATTTTTGAATATTTCTCATGATTATTAAACTAGACTCAGATGATGTCAACTTTATATCAAATAATTTTTAACAAATGCTACAGAAATTGTTTAAACAAAGCGTACTGGGAAAACGCGGTATAAATTTCAGCATCGAAGTATTTTGAAAACTATTGCACATAAATGCATACTTCCCGCGTATGAAATTAAGAAAAACATTAGGGCGAAGTAAATAAAAATATTTTTCTAGCACATTCTATTAGAATAATCAAACAAATTACACAGTTACGACCATTGGTTACCGAGATATAAGGCAGTTTTCCAAAGTGGAACTACAGGAGGGGCGGGGAGTTCTTGCGAAAATTAATCTCTTGCAGTGGTCTAACAACCGGCCAAAGTTCAGTTTCCTCCTAATTCTTCACGGCGTCTTCCTAGACTACGTGGTGCATATCAGTGATCGGCGAGGCGCGACATGCGTTTAACGCAAAACCCGCAGCGGAAAATAAATCGTATTTTTGACAACAATACAGCAATACAGATAGTAATTCGTTCGCTAAAAATGTCTTCATTCTTTTCTACACATTTCATACGCTGGAAGTTAGCATTTATTTGCAATAATTTTCAAAATACTTCAATGTTAAAATTTATACCACGCTTTTCAGGTACACTATATTTAAACAATTTCCGTGGCATTTGTTAAAAATAATTTCTAGATTAATTTGACATCCTCTGAATCTAGAAAAAATAAGCTTGCCAGTAGTTTAAAAATCATTAAGAATTATTCAAAAATAAGCTTGTAAATGAGATGTGCGAATAAAATTAATCAATTTTCAGTAATAAAAAAAATCGGAAAATAATTTTTTTGGTTCTTTGCAATCGCAAACAAAAGGGAGCTCACCACATTTAGATCCGCAAGGTCATTCTAGATAGTGTACATTTTTTAAACTATATTTTCAAGTGCCCATCATTTTTTAAGCGTATATTGAAAATGACCAGATTCTAGACTAGAAGAACTCAATCCAGTTTTAACATTTTTAGGCCGTTGTTTATTTGAACATTTTCAGCGATAACGAGTATTTTTGGCTCAGGCTAGCCTAACGTGCCTGGATTTAATAAAGTGGATAAATAAAATATACCAATACCGTATCGACATCAGTTGGCCCTCGTAGCTGTTAAATAATTCAACCACGCATTGGCATTCCCAAATATACTATCCTTGATTCACAGTCAAGGAAATCGAGTTATCTGAATTAAATCTTAAAACTGGCACTTCACGATAATATAAACAATAAAAATGTTATATTTGAAACATTTCACTCGACACTAACATAACTGTATTTGAATATTCGTTTTAAATACGTTTAAGAAATTAATATAAAAATAGTACTAATATATAGGATGTTCCAAAGGTATGAATACCTAAGAGAAAAACTGGTAGTACCTATTCTGACCAATCTTGCTTCGTTATGATGAATCACCCTTATATTATGGTAGTTATTAATTGTTAGAGGAAAAAATTAATTCTTAAATCTTGCTATTAGAATACTGCACAGTTTATTTCCAGATAAAAAATTACTGTAAAGGTATCCTTCAGAATTTTGATAGAATAACGAAGCTATTAATAATTATCTACAATGTGCTTTCCTCATTTACATTTTACGATGGGATGGTTGGTATAACACACGCTATAAAAAAGAGTAAGTCGCAAATCTAGATAAAACTGAACAACTTTCCAGCAATTTAACCCTCTTACATTGCCCTTACATGCATTATGCAAATCCAGACTACTAGGAAAAATGTAGACTAGCGCGCCGCATATATCTCCGGGAGAATCAAAAAAAAGAAAATCCGAAGTGCTTCTTTTCCATAAATTCGTACACCGCGGCTCTGCTGAACGATAACAAGATTTTCAGCACACACGGTTTGATATCTAGAAAGCGTCCGACCAGCTTTCACGAACGCCACATATGTTGGAAACGGGCACGGAGGGAAAACGGGAAACTCCAACAGCGACAACTTCTTTATTGGGCTTTCATGAGCACATAAAATCTAATTTTTCCGCAGCCGATAAAACCTTTTACGGGGAAAAACAAATGGCAATCTAAAAGCACAGCCGAACTATTTTGGGATACTTAATTACACTGCGTGAGTAGAGTGCCCTTGAAGAATAGGTTAATTTAAATTCGCATTCTAGTCTCACTCACTGACTTCCTCCAACTTCAATTTCAAGGTAACCTCGTTAAATATGTTTCAGTTTTTTGTCACTATGTTATTCAAATATCATTGCCGAATGACTGGCGAATAAAACTACCTCCTGAACTAAAAACAACTAGTAGTAGGTAGTAGGCTACACTCTACGTAAAAATTAGGAAAGTTTTTGATCCTACTTTATCAGTAGCGACACTTACATACAGTATGTATGAAAAAGGATCATTTTCATGTTTTGCACTATTTTTGACTACGGTTTGACCGGAAACAACTTAAATTTTTAAATTTCAGAAGGAACAGCTTATATTTGACGTTTTTGCCAAAACTTTAATTGACTCATGCGAAGGTATTTTTCAGACGCAATAATAATCTATTGTAGCCATGCAAAGTATTCGTTTGTTTTATGATTAAAAGGACACGGTATGTTATCAAAAAATTGCTTTCCTTTAACTCGGTTATCTATAAAAATAAGTCTAGCATATCAAAACAAGGTCTTTTAGACACCGTCCGATACACCTTTGACGTGCATTTGACATAACAAAGTAAAAACATTTACACAGATACTATAAATGATTATGCTTTAAAAAAAATAAAATCGTTTGCAGTTTCATTGTATTTTTTTTAATACTATAAACTATTGTCAGCCATTTTTACCTATTAATTATCCGTAAAACGATAACTTTCATACACTCTCTACGTGCCTGCTCTTTTGTTTGTTTTTGTGATTTGATTCCCTTTGATTGTTACTAAACAACAATAGTCTTTAAGACTAAACCACTCCCCAGTGTTGCTAAAGGTGAGATTTTTTAATTATAAAAACTATTCGAATAAACAATTAATATTCTTACAGTGGCGTAACTAGAAAATCGAGCGTCCCCCCTCTCCCACGCTGTCCCAGCAATTGGCGGTTCCACACAGATTATTCAAGCTGTATGAACTACTGCAATTGCTCTCTAAACAACCAAATGTTACTGTTGAACTCTAGTTTTAAGTTAATTAAATATATGTATTTTTGTGGGGTTAGTTTTCACCTTTTCCTTGAAATTTAAACTGTTCTCACGCTGTTGTGCAGTTTGGCCTAAAATATTCACAAACACGTTCTTATATTTACAACGTTAGTGCCCGTGCCATCGGATTTGAACCTCCAATAAACCATTGCTGGCTGTGCGTTGGCCCCTGAGAAACCGCAAAAGTTTAGTTTCCATAAGAAAATTTACCGGACGTTCTCATTGGCTATTGATACACCCCCAATGGATTTGCGGGTACCATACAAAAAATGTTAACTTAGTTTTTAAGCAGAATCATGTTAACCATCCGTATATATTATGTCAATATAATCTGAAACTTTAAAATCAACAATCCAGTTACACATATAATTTTTTCCGATGAAACTCGATTCCATCTTTCTGGCTACGGTAACTCCCAGAATTAATAGTCTGGGGAAACGAATATCTTCAAGAATTTGTGGAATGTTTGTTAATCGGGCACACATTTTTCCATGATACGATCAACACTGAGCGGTATAGAACACAAATTGGGAAGTGTTTATCAACCAGTTGCACGACGACGAACTAGAAGAAAGAAACTACGACTAAGATGGCGCCAGTGCACATGCCGCTTGTGAAACCGCCCAAAATTTATAAGAATTTTTCGGCGATCGACTCATCAATAGAGGTTAAAATCAGTCCTACCCAGCACTTAACCGATCTACCCCTGTTCGACTTTTCCATTGTTGGATATCTACTTCGAAATTCAAAAAAACTAATTGAAGAGCATATAATGGGATGCATGTTCAATATTTTCTTTAATTAGATTTTTCATATTTTTCTTCCAAACATTCGATTTAATATTATGAAAATAAATGAAAATCACCTTAATTCCTCCTGAGAAACGTCCTAATAATGTTCAACTAGTTTTGTTCTGACGAACGCCGTCATCCACTTATAACAAATATCTAGCCGTAACTACGTCAAATTTAAAACGTTTAATGGAGGACAATTTAAAAGGATCATATATCATGCGTTTTGAACAGACTGTATATTAACAAGGTTAACAAAAACTAAAAACAATGAGGGCTTAAAAAATAAAAACCTACTCTAAGAACTTTCTCAGAATTCAAAAAATGTGAAATACGTAGAAAATTCCGTTTGGAATTCGACAGTTCAAGTCAATTCAAAGGTCCAGATGAGAATAAATTCGTAGATCATTTTCATTCTGCATACAGGATCTTTGTAAATCGTTTTACTGGTTATCGATCAACAGAAAGCATTTTATTGTTGTTCGTGAGAGTGTTCTTCCATCAATATTTTAACTAAAATGTCATAATTTAATAACATTCCATGACATGAATGACCAGACTATACTACATATCTATACTTCAATGCTGAAAACTACTTCTACGATATTATCTTTAAGATATGTTGTAAATACTACAAATTCCACATATCTATATTTAAGCAAATAAAAATATCAAACAGAAGCAGTACGATATTGTCCATTATTTAAAGAAAAATCAGATGCCTCAATTAACACGCCATTTTTTAAATTTCATAGCACACTACGTTCGTTTCTTATAATAAAGACAAAAGAAACCTTCAAAATTCCCAACACTTTAAAAGTATTATAAGAATCCTTTTGAAGACGATGAAGCACCCGTAACGAGATTACGGTCTTATTGAGTTACAAAACGGATTAACGTTAACCAATGCTGACTATGAATAATGACCCGATGTGGTATTACAACAAAACGATTAACTTACAGATAGCCCATAATGTAAAGATACTTCGTTCTGTGATTTCAGGTCTGCCTTCATAGTTTGAACAGTAATTCCAGGCATTTGCCTACTTTGTGTGTATGAAATTTATCGAAATAATCAGCTTAATTAGCCATCACACCACCATTTTCTAATAATGGCAACCTTTTGCACTAAGCTGTCTTTCAAAACTGATAAGCACAAAGGTATCTAACGCAATCTGTCGCTGATAAACAAGGTATCCCCGACAACGATAGATAAGGACTTTTCATTAAAATGCGGTCAGCTGATAAAAACTGAACAATGCCACGATTAAAAAATAATTTAGCCAATTTAGAAATATGTCATTGTGTAACCAGATCTATCTCCAGATTGATGGAACTCATCACAGTAAGTATTAAAAGCAGAACTTAAGGCCCCTTTCACAGGTGGATACCGTATGCGAGATATAGCAAACGGGATACAGAATCGCAGTGGAAGAGGCCCTTTTCAGACATGGCGACTGTATTGGACACGGGGCCTTCAGTCGCCTGCGAGAACAGTCCAGTGCAGTACAGTTATGAACCTAGCATTGTTGTATATTATTTTTGTGGAATAATACGGCTTTACTACACTGATACATTTTTCGCAGTCAGATATTGTACGCTAGATGATCGCATAGATAGACTATACATATAGTAACAATTGTACTGTTTCACACTACTAGTTCAATCTGCTAGGCCTATGCCTGTGTGAAAGGCTCCAAATGGTCTAATGGCAAATCGGTATCCAATATACAGAATTTGTCAGCGGCGGCCGGATACTGAAATTCAGTGTCGTCGCCCGATGCAGTGTGAAAAGCTCCATTTGAACGCGTGTATTTTCTGTATCTGGGATACCGGTATCTCGCATTCAGTATCCACGTGTGAAAGAAGCCTAACGCTTTGCTTATTTCACAAGTTGACAGAAATTACAATTTCTAGTTTTGTAAATTAATTGTCAATATCAATCTCATACATGCATCGGAGAATTATTGCTAGGTTGCATATACAGCATGTTAGGAAAGTCGGTTAACATTGTTTTAAGTTTTTATATCATTTGCAATTACTCACTGTTGGGAGCCTATATACAGGGTGTTAATTAAGTACGTAGACAAACTTTAAGGAATGATTCCTTGATCAAAGATAAAAAGCTAAAAAGTTCATATAAACATGGAACCTAACGGCTTTGTTTTCAAGATACAAGATGCTGCAGTTCAAACAAAACAAATTCTCAAAAATTTGGAAAACGCCTAAAGGTATTCTAATGAAACTTGGTGTAGGCATATATATCCAGTCGGGGAAAGCTGCCCTTCTGGACCCACTGGACTTAGCTGTCTGCCGCTTCCACTGGACTCAGCCGTCTGTCGCCGTCGCTGAACACCGCCGCCTGCCGTCTTCGTGGAACTTGGACGTCGAGCCACTTCAGCCGCCGCCCCCGAGAGGACGATCATCGTTCGCTCCTGCCGCCTACGCCGTTCCCAGGACGTCGAGCCACTTCAGCCGCCACCCCAGAGAGGACGACCATCGCCCGCGCCTGCAGCCTACGCCGTTTCCAGGACGTCGAGCCACTTCAGCCGCCGCCCCCGAGAGGACGAACATCGCCCGCGCCTGCCGCCTACGCCGTTTCCAGGACGTCGGGGCACTTCTTCTGCCGCCCCCGAGAGGACGATCATCGCTCGCTCCTGCCGCCTACGCCGTTCCTAGGACGTCGAGTCACTTCAGCCTCCGCCCCCGAGAGGACGATCATCGCCCGCCCCTGCCGCCTACGCCGTTTCTAGGACGTCGAGCCACTTTCGCCGCCGTCCCCAAGAGGACGATCATCGCCCG
Organism: Agriotes lineatus; assembly: GCA_940337035.1. Lineage (NCBI taxonomy): Eukaryota > Metazoa > Arthropoda > Insecta > Coleoptera > Elateridae > Agriotes > Agriotes lineatus. The sequence continues at coordinate 75,403 of CALNHX010001112.1, forward strand.
CACCTGCCGCCTACGCCGTTTCCAAAACGTCGAGTCACTTCAGCCGTCGCCCCCGAGAGGACGACAAGCTCCTGCAGTTCTAGCCGCTTCTAGGACGCTGCGCCCTTCAGCCGCCGCCTCCGAAGGATCCCAACAGCCGGACGTCAAGCCACTTCAGCCGCCATCTTCTTTCTCTTGGCTATATGTATATGTTGTCTAGTTCTAAGTTAATCTGTACAAAGTAACTAGAATAATTTTTTTGTCTCCGATTAATCAACTATTTAGCAGAGGGTAACTAACGCCTCCTCCCCTCCTTCGACTGCCGCCATTTTTACAACCGCCACCGTTGAGCTAGTTGGAGGTGTGTTAGGGTTTTTTGAAAAACAAAGTTTACAATACTGTCTGATACACTAGACGAGCTAAAAAATAAAATTCCTTTTGCAGCCTTTGAAATGTTAAGTCGATGCCGACATCGCTTACTGAAAAAAGCGCAGTTATGCATTGACAACAAGGGTGGGCACTTTCAACAATTTATTCGGTAGTATTAGATTTTGACGTTGTGTTCTTGTATTTGTTTATTTTATATTGTTGAAATTGTGCAATAAATGTAATGTTCCTGTTTATCATTAAACGTCACATTAAAAAAACTTTTAAAACTTATTTTTCTTACTATTACAACATTATGTATTGCATAAATGAAAAAAGTACAAATGCGACTGCATTCAGCATTTTATAAGCTTTTAAATTTTCAAGTAAAATACCGAGTATTAAATTTGAAAAACCAAAAACCAGTAGGCCATGAAAAATTATTATGTTCGCTATGTTATAGAGAAAATTGAACTAAGAAACGTTTTCCTTTGACTTTTTCTTGTATCTATATTATTTTCGAGGATATAAGCTGTGTAATGAAAACCCAACCACCGTGTACTTATATTGGGAAATCATGGCAGAGGTTAATTAATTAATTACTTTTTGCAGACTGCAGTCAGGTTTAGAATTTCTCTTATGAGAATATTAATTTGACTATATTTGGTTTCATATGTGTATATAATTTCCTGCAGACACTATGTCTATCTAATCTTAAATGCTTATCAGCATTTAACAAACTACTAAAATGTATAATTATTGATTAGATAGTTTTTAAAATGTAATTTAATTAAAAGATAACCTACTTTCTACTAATTACATCTCTTACTGAGCTTTGACGTCTATTTTAAATATGCAATTAAGAGACAGGACAGGTCGTATGCAAATTAGCTGGAGTTTACAAATATTTATTTAAAATTATTTGACATATAGGTGACCTTGCGGCATACTAGTTTTCTAATGAAAGTAAATACATTAATAATCATAATTCATACTCAAGTTGAAAACACGTTTGATGAAAGTGTTTTGTCATCTTTTCTTAATTTTAGAAAATTTCATTTTTAACGAATCATAGTTATTTGACATAATACTAGCAATAAAAATCGATAGTAGCTTTAAATATTAATCAACCAGTAACTACAAATTCGCGAATCACATTTCAACTAAACTAGGTAATCATATACCATTTAATGTTGTTAAAAGCTGGAATTAAGTGGGTATCACAATAAATGTTAAAGGCTTTACTATTAACAACTAAATTTCTTTAAATGGACTATTTATGATTATTATCTATACTATGACGAAGCCAGTTGAGAAATTAATCAATATTTGTGAAATGCCTCTTCAATTTTAGTTATGTAAATAGAATTCATGGGTTTCTGAACGAAGTAAAAAACAGCCGAAAAGAAAAAAATTTATATTCCTTCAATCAAATTTTATATTTCAGATTATGTTTCTTTGATACAGGTTCTTCGCTATGTAATTGCTATTGTACACAACTTGTGTGTCTGACAGCATACGCAACATAGGAAAATGCCAATGGTAAAATTTGTTAAGGATCAACGTTGTCTATGCATGGCCTGTGCTGCGCAACGATGCTTCGTGATATCCGTCTCTTTGCGCGCATAAAATGCATTCATTTACATCGTTCTGTTCGAGCTATATGTTGAGATTACTCACTTTTGGCTATATTGTAATTCATAAATCCGTTTTTAATTACCGACATTTAATTTTTATTTATGACAAAATTAACAAATAATATATAAATGAAATAGCAAAAGCAAATTACATTATTGCCTAATATTTCAAAAAAATACAGAAGTTGGAATAAATCTACTAAAACTTCTCTATCCTTCTCTTTTACAAAATTATCTTTCCGATCATGGTAGCTATGAGCAGTAACGTACGTATGTTAAAACCAGAACCTAAATACTTTTCTTTTCCGTCATTATAACACAACAAAATGGCCTTCTATTTATCTCAAAAGGTTAAATAAATTTAAAACTACCCACTTCAACCGACAGCACCTGCCAGAGTAAAATGAGATGCATGCCTACACTTTTGTGCTAATTGTAATGTCAAATTACCAAAGCGTTTTCAGCGGTTTTCAGCCTTGCATAAAAATAACAAAACATCACTGCACAAAAGGAACTTCAAAAAGTTCGTTGATGAGAAACTATATACTGGCATAACAAATCAAATATTTAGTATTGTTGGCTTAAAATGCCGAACTGATTACTCGCTGCAATAAGATTGCTACTGATGTATGTTTTTTGCATACGCCTATTTAATAGTTCCAACAGTAGCTAAATACATTCTATAATTTGTAAAATCGGAGATATTTAGAAAACTTTAAACGAAGGAGTATAGCTATATGATTTAAGATGTGCCATTTAAAACTGAAAATAGGAAACTCTTATGATTTATAAACTTAATCGACTTTCAAAACTTGGTGCACACACGGCATTATCCAATTAGACACCGTTAACAATCTATAAATTCTTCATTTTAATTTATTTCAGAACTTACCTACTTCCTTAGTTCTATTAGCTAGGTATACCCCATTTTGGCAATTGTTTAAGTGCAGTACATGCTAATATTGATATGTTAATCGTATGCAACTTTCAAATACATGCATCGACATATAACCTATTTGTGTTATAAATAAACGATGATAGTGTAGGAAAATAACATTTCTAAAATTCATCAATCATTTAAATAAAAATACATAAATAAATTATGTAAGGCAATTTTTAACCTTCATCATTTTTTTACATAATTTTTTTAAATATTTTGTTTAAACTAAAGAAAATTGCGTCGTTAACTCATATTTCTATTGGGTGACTTGTAACTTTCAATGGTGTTCTAAATGTTTAGCAAAGTTAAATGACTACATCATGTTAAAGTGTCTTCTATTTTCAGATATTCCATCCAGCTGAGAAAAGTATATTAGAAGAAGCCACAGATACATGTATTATTCAATAGTGTGGGTCGCTAATATAGCTAGAAAAATGTATTTTTGCAAATTCGATTTTTCCACCCACCTTTATTATTCAATTTCGAGGTTACCATTAGGATTTCAAAAACCGTAAAAGATACAAGGTCGGTTAAATTTAAAAAAAAGTTGCAGATTCTAACAATAAACTACTCTTAGCAGTATTAGTTGTCGAGTTATGCGAACAACACACATTTTTTGTCAAGGACGACTATGGCACGGTTGAAGAGCCTTATTATATTTTCACTGATACAAAGTTTGCCATACTTTTTTGAATAAATATCCGAGATATGTACAAAAATAGTTTTTGATAGCACACCCGTTACTTATTAGTCAGAAAAAAAGTAAACTTAGATTTGCCTTTCTATTCAAATTATATCATATAATAAAAAGTATATTTACGTAGAGCGTGTTCATTTATATTTTAACACACATGTATATCGACTGGTCAAATACATTTCAACACTAGTTATCCATGAAAATGTTTGTATTTAATTAATTCAAAGAAACAACTGAAACTGAATGTATTGCATTTATATACTGTTAATACTACCAATTGGTAGTTGTGGGTTAATCACATACATACTCAATTTGCAACGCCTGCTCTTATCTGAAATGTATTTTATAACCCGTTATGGTTTATTATTACAGATAAAAAAGATAATTTTCGAAATGATGTATGTCTGTCAGTCTGTGAGCATGTGTCCCCCCCTCCCTCTACAGCTCAGACGGTTTAATCAATTGGCTTGATACTTATTCGTTTTAAATATAAATTCAGAGATTCCTGTGATTTTCAGTTAGACAACCGGAAGTGGTATGTTGTTTCCATTTTCCAAAATTATGTAATAGCATAATAAAGATTAAATTTCGTAGAACAAGATCATTATATTATACAATTATTTATAACTTTTGTTAAATAGTGTTTTGTAAGAACCATAATTTACGAGAAAAAACACAAAATTCAATTTTTACAAGCAGTAAAAGAAAGTCGTGTGGTAGCTACACCTCATTTTTTAATGTAAGCTTTGAGAAACTAGTTTTCCACGATTCCAATGAATATACGATTTATACGAGTATAACAAGTGCGCATTTGCGGAAACCCTTTTTGAAATATTTATATTTGAAGCTAAACTTAAGCTTTAATTTCTAGGCTGCTACGAAAGGCAAAGTTTAAGAAATCAATTAATACGGAAAATAAGATACTGAGAACAAAAAAATTGACGTAGTTCGTTTATATTTTGCCAATGATAAAAATTGTGATAAAGTAAAAATTTACTATGTATTACAAAAACGCCAACTTTTCCTTTAAACCTTTGATTTCATTCTTAATTGCCATTTTGACGCTTCCAAAAAGAATTTGAAAATGCTTATACTTTCCCCTACTTTTAAATATGTTATTACTATATCTTTTTTAAATAGAGTATTTCCTATTGTTTCAAGTAAAAACTGAAAATGGTGAAAGGAAACAATTATGAAATCAAGAAAATACACCTACTTAAATATAAATACTAAAAACATAAACATCACTCAAAATGTCATAATGTCCATACCGCAGTTTGGCAATGTACTGATCAGCTTTTAAATGTACCTCTGCTTAACCAGACTCCAAAGTTGCATGTGAAACGGATATATTGCTTCTTGGTAGAAGTTATGAGCCACCTACTACCTTGAAAATGTCAACAATTTGCAAAAGTAATAAAACTTAGGTTCTTCCAGTAAGACGTACATAAAATAAAAGAATTTCAACACCCCCAATCAATACTTCCCGGGGGAGAGACACTTCCGAGTTCCTATTTAGTTTTCCCTCTTCTTTGAACGTTGACTTCAATTTCTCATATTAAAGAAATGCA
>CALNHX010001112.1:80692-250913 GCA_940337035.1 Agriotes lineatus
GATAATTATTAACGAAAAATAATTAGCAAACACATTAAGCACAATGGATGCCCTTTAATTTTGTTGTGCAGTCGTTAGCGATATTTAATTGTGCATTAGTTATTACAATATATTAAATGCTTGTTTTCAATGCAAACAGAGTAAAGATCGATGAAGAAAGACAATCATTATCAGATTATCACTATACAGGATGTCTCTTAAATGCCTTAACAAACGTAGGGGGGTGCTCGTATTAGTATTTGCTGTGGGGAGACTGATGTCAAGCAAGTAGGCCTGCATAGGCCCTTTTTGCCAACCCCGTGGACAAGGTCTAGGCATGCAGAGTACCAGGTACCTTAGTCCTACTTAGAATTTTGCCTTTCAACCCTAGCAAAGGATCTTTTACATGCTACACATCTTAGTAACATGGGACCCTCGCTTTACATCACTTCTGACCTTCTCGACCCTTAGATCAGTAGCCAAAACACTTAACTACTAAGCTATGGACCCGGCGGGGGGGGGGGGGGGGGGGGGTGATAGTAGAGCTCAACGTAAAACAAAAAGTTCCCATGAACATAGGTCCGAAAATGCGTTTTAAGGCAGCTACAGTCCTGAGCAAGGTAATAAAAAACACGAATTTTATTTAATTAAAATAATACAGATAAAGCAAACTTGGTGTAATTTCGATAATCTGCGCAATTTCATATGCTGACTTAGATGACCTTGAAAAAGCTGTATAAGGTACAGAAGAGGTAGTTTATAGGAAGAGTGGGGAGACCGTTCTATATAAAAGGCACTCTTATTTAGAATCGCTAAGAACAGTAGCTCATTAGCGCACCTAACATTTGAAATTCGCTACTTCAGCAACGTAATCCTTCATCCTTCTCTGATATGTAGCTCCCCTTAATGTCCATATGAACATTTTGTTCTATCACTACTATCACCCCTCAAAGTGTGTTAAGGCATTTAAGGGATACCCTGCATACGTAACGGGTGTAATGATAGGCTTCTCATGTGTGCAAAAAATATGTAGGAATTTTTAAATTACAATATGTGTTACTGTAACCGGGAGTATCCACACATTTCAATTAATTTTATTAATAATTGGTTTTTCCAAATTTCATACACCATCCTCCTATATTTTTCTACTAACGACAACGTTTCGTGTACCTTTAGCAATATAACAATAAAACAAATCTAATATCTACAACAACAAAATCAGTAACATTACAGTAAATTCGATACGTTGCAGAGCATTAATTTAACAAGATCAGAGCACTAGAATCGGCTTTTAGGGTGAGCAATTTCTTGTTTGGCCTACTCGTGGAATTTCTTAATGTTTCCGTCATTTTCTCGTAACTTCCATAATCGTTCGTAACAGCAACTCCGGAGCCCAAGGAAGGTAGTGCGCGTTAACCGTAAAGTTCTTTGCCGACGCAAGGTTGCAGCTAGCTGATCATAATCGCGTGTTACTCTACATTCTGTTCTAGGTTAGGTTCTGAATACGACAGCCTTAAACAGCAACTGGAATTTTCGGAGAAACGATCTAGCCTCGCCTCATGGACGGCTCTAATAAATGTCGTGCAAGCGTGTAACTAGCGAACAAATTTAGGGGTGGCGATGGCGGCAGAATAGTTATGGCTACTGACACCGCCTCAGCCCTAGTTAATCACGGAGGTTGGCAGGAGGGTAACGGAGGACACCATTAAGGAAACTGTTCAAGAAAATTAATTGTGTCATAATTGGCAATGACGTACATTTGAAATTGAGGAATATTGATTGAAAGCAGTGGCGTAACTATCGTATGTGCAGGAGGTGCAAAGAACCTTGTGATTCTTATTAGATTTCGTAGTGCATAGTGCATAGTAACATACTATAAATTCAAAGTTTTTAAACCGCAAATTTCTGACGATTGCCTCAGATGCAGGGTCATAGAGTGCCAAATTACTTCAAACTACGTATGAAACTGATCTCGATGACGGCTTACTAAAGCAAATTGTACAATTTCGATCTTCGTACACAACTAGTATTAAATATTGCTTATCAGTGAAGGAAATTTTTTTTAAAAAAATTCCTAGAACCGATTGCACCGCCACCTACCGGATCCAATTGTGAATCTATACCATACAGGGACCCTCTCAAACACACACACAAAATTTTATCAAAATCGGTCCAGCCGTTTAGGAGGAGTTCAGTCACGTACACACGTACAGAAGAATTATATGTATAAAGATATATGGATGGGGCCATAATTATATATATAACAGCAATAAGATAACATGAACCACAAAATAGAATGTTTGAGTAAGAAAGAGATGACCATACAACAAAATTACTTTAGTAGACACAATTAGTTGACATATGTCATAATTAAAGTGAGCGTCAAGCCTACTCGTATATTTGCTACTACGTTTATCTCTTTTTTACTCAAGCAATATGTGTTATTTTCTTGTTCATGTTATCTCATTGCTGTTATATATAATTATGGCCCCATCGGTATTTTATTTTTCTTATTTAAATTTGTATTCCTTTACGTGGCTTTTGTTTTTGTATTTTCCTATGTATTTTTATGTTTCATGTTATATTTTGCGAGTGTTTGATGTAGTGGTAAAATCTGTTCTACTTTATGGGTCGGAATCGTGGACGGTTACAGAACTGGTACAGCAGAAATTACAGGTGTTTGTAAATAGCTGTTAGGTGGCCAGTCATTATTTCGAAAAAAGATCTTTGGGACCGAACAAATCAGGTGAACATTAATATAGAAATTAAAAGAAAATATGGATGGTTAGGGCATACGTTGCGAAAAAATAAAACTGAAATTTGCATAAAGTTTTGATTGGAAACTTTAGAGTGTCAGAAACAGAGGACACTAGCGAAAAACGTGAAGGAGAACTGTAAAACAAGAGACAGGAAAGACTATAGCACAACTGAGCCAAAGAGCAAAGGAAAATGACAACTGGAGAGATATACGAATACCCTATGTCCCAATAGGGAATAATGAGATTATTATTATTATTATTATTATGTTGTATTAATGTTTCATGTTAAGAAAGAGCTTATTAACTTTCTTTTAAATTTAAAGTGTTGCATGACCAAAAATTACCCCCCCCCCATTGTTTTTCTGAAACTTCTTGTCTACAGCGGCTATCATTTATTCTTGCACACCGGCGCCAAACCGTCTGGTTACGCCACTGTTGAAAGCACCAAGTTGGTGGTAATATTCTCATTAATGACCTGTTCAAAGATTTAATACGGACTGCATTGCATATAGTTCAGAAAGTGTAGTTAAAATAAAATCTGTGTGACACGCACACAACTTCCTTTTCAGTGACCTTATAATTAGTCTAAAATTTGATTTTTAATTTTAAGCATTTGTCAAAATTTTCAAAAATTACAAATTTTACAAAAACGGTACAAAGTAGAGTGTTAGTTCAAGAGACAAATTTTCTCTAGAATTTTAAGCTGAATTCAAAAATGTAATAATATACGGGTGTTCTATTTAAAATTAGGAGTTAATAAAAATAGAAAAAAACAAAAGAAACCCATTTTAGAAGTATTCAACTGGAAAACTCGCCTATCTTACATCGGTACACATTAAAATGTAATAAAATTGTAGAGTTTAAAAAAATCGTTAGAGCCATTTTTGAAAAAATCGAAAAAAACTAAAAATCGAAAAAACTAAAATCACAAGAGTAAACACCTACTTCCGGTTATGCGATTTTCTTCAAACGCTTGCTGTCGAAGTTTCAACGCCATATCTCTTTCCGTTTTTGAGATATTCTGTTCACAGACAGACAGACAGACAAGACAGACAGACAGACAAGACAGACAGACAGACACACAGACCGACCAATGAAAAAAAAAGATTTTTGGGATCAGGGGACTCTAAAACGTGAAGATCTGTTGAAAACTCAATTTCGAATTTTTGGGGTGAATCCAATACTTCCTTTAGAAAAACTGAAAAATCACAAGAGTAAACACAATACTTCCGGGTACGCGATTTTCTTCAAAAGCTTGCTGTCGCATCTAGATAGTACACACAGACAGACCAATGAACAAAAAAACATGTTTTTTGGGTTCAGGGACTCTAAAACGTAAAGATCTGTTGAAAACTCAATTTCGAATTTTTGGGGTGAATCCAATACTTCATTTATTGTAAAAGGAAGTAAAAATATGTAGCCCAAAATATGTTATAGCTTCCAATTATAGTAATGTCACACGGTCAGGTAATGCACGTCATCAATGACGTATTTTTTTTAAAATAAGTAGGATGTAATAATTTTAATTATTTGTATGAGAATATTTATTTGTCTAATTTTTATTCAAAGACGTCATTCATTTTAACGTTTGACTATATAAACATAGACTGCCAACGCCAACTTCACGTTGTAAGCCAACATAAAAGAGATTTCCCCTAACCCCGCCAGACTATTATTCACCCAACACTGGAAGTTCGACTCTTGAAATGGATTCTATGTTGGCAGATTCCTTATACCATTGAATAGCCAGAGTCTGGATATTCAATGCTTATACATTGCTTGTATGGGAAAAGTGGGGATTGCTGGCAATCTATGTTTATATAGTCAACGATTTTAACAGGGACTTCCCCTTTCCTCTGCTTATTTCGATAAGCGCACTACACTCCAGTGGCAGAAAGTGAAAGTATATATCTCAGTTGCGCATAAAAAATTTATTAATAAATTTAATGAAATAGTAAATTTCCCAAAAAAATCTCAAAAAGTTCATACATTACAAATTATCGCTAAAAATATAACCAAATATTCAAAAAAGTATGCTCAGAAACGTATAAATATGCAAAATGAAACTTGGCTTAAATGACTTGTTTTCACATAATTAGTATATATATAGAAGCTGTACATTCCTTAAGGAATTGTAGCCGCTCATTTTCCTGAGCTCTAGAACTCTCTTTTTGTGGTGAGTTAGTCCACCTTCTTTTTTTCTTGACTTATTCCAGCTTGTCATTTGTCTTTGCTTCTTCCGTTATCTTCTTCCATGTGTCTCGGTCCATTATCTTTCTCCTCCATTCTTGTATCCCTAGCTTCCTTATGTCTTCTAGTACCTGGTCTTCCCATCTGCTTTTTGGTCTCCCTCTTCCCCTTCCTGTGTCCATTCTCCACATTGTAATTTTCTTTACCACTCTAGTGTCTTCCATTCTTCTTATGTGGCCATACCAGCGAAGTCTTTGCACTTTTATTACCTTCACTATATCTTCCCCTCCTAGGATGTTCTTTATTTCGAAGTTCATTAGTCCTCTGTATTCGTCGTCTGCTAATTTCTTTGGTCCGTATATCCTTCTTATCATCTTCCTTTCAAATCTTCTTAGCTTTTCGTAGTCCGCGCTTGTTATGTTCATCGTCTCTGCGCCGTAGGTCACCACCGGTCTAATTGCTCCTCTATACACCCTCATTTTTGTCTTCACACTTATGCTTTTACTTTTCATTATGTTTTTGTATTTATAGTACGTTTTATGTCCCACTTGTATCCTGTGATCGATCTCCACGCTTCTATTAATTTTATTGTTAATCATAATACCTAAGTATTTGAAATTTTCCACTACTCCGAACTCATAGTTTCCTATTTTTTCTTTTTTGGGTGCTACCATCGTGGATCCTCTGTTTATTTCCATATAATTACTCTTTTCCTGATTGATTATTAGGCCCCGTTTCTTCGCTTCTCGTTCTATCTTTTCAATCGCTTCTCCTAGGCTTCTCTTATCCCTGGCGATCACCGTGAGATCATCTGCGTACGCGACAATTTGCACTGCTTTGTTAGTTATTGCTCCTTTGAGATTGCACTCTTTCACTATTGCCTCTACCGCTGTGATGAACAATGTTGTGGATAATCCGTCTCCCTGTCTTACTCCCAGATTAATGTCGAAGTCTTCAGTTTCTCTCTCATCTGTCATGACTGCTGCTTTGGAGTTTTCCATTGTCATTTGTATTAGCCTTATCAGCTTCTTCGGTATATCCATATCCTCCAATGATTTTATTACCTGCTCTCTTTTCAGACTGTCGAATGCTCTTTTGAAGTCTATATATACAATATGTAGTCCTAGTCCGTGTTCATAGAATTTTTCAGTTATTTGCTTCAATGTGTGTACGGCATCTATGGTAGACCTTCCCCTCCTAAACCCATTCTGGTATTCTCCAATTTGTATTTCCGTGTGTTTAGTTAGTTTTTTATTTATTAGTGTGGTCAGAATCTTGTATAGAGTGCTTAGTAGTGTAATTCCCCTATAATTTTCGCAGGCTTTTGGGTCTCCCTTCTTATATATTGGGACTATTATACCTTCTTTCCACTCCCTAGGCATTTCCTCTTCCTTCCATATTTGGGTTAATAATTTAAAGATTCTTTTGTTTAAAGTTTCTCCTCCGTGTTTTATTAATTCGTTGACTATATTATCCCTTCCTCCAGCTTTGCCCCTCTTCAGCTGTGATATTACTTCAACGAGCTCTTCTCCCGTGGGCGCATCAACTTCTTCGTTTTCCCAGTTGTCATTCTTTCGATGTCCTCCTTTTTCTTCTCCTGTCGCCCTATCGCTCTCTGTTAATATTTCCTGAAAATAATTTCTCCATGTTGTGGTGCTTATATTTGTTGTATTTCTTTTCATATATTTGTTGTATTTCTTTTCATATTCTGTCTTCTAATATATCTGTATAATTTCGTATTGTTCTTGCTATCCTTTTCTATTATGTCCATTACTTCCTCTATCCATCTTGTCTTCTTCCTTTTTATTAATTTCGTGCTGTCTTTCCTAATTCTTTGGAATGCCCTGTAGTCCTCTTCCTTTCCTGTGCTCAGCCACTTTAAGCTGGTTGCCTTTTTGTGCTGTATAATTTCCCTGCAATCTTCGTCGAACCACTCGTTTCTTTTTCTTGCGGATTTTGTGCCTAGTGTTTTATCTGCGGCGGTTTCTATGCTTCTTTTTATGATGCTCCATTCTTCTTCAATATTTCCTTCCTACATAATTAGTATACACTTGGAAAAAGTTTCGCCGGCATATCAATTATACAAAATATGCATTTGTCATATAATATCAGCTTTAGCTATAACTGTTCCGATTTATTCCAATCGGCCCATGTAATGCTATAAAAATTCAAATTGCGATTTTTGGCATTACGTGGGTCGACTGGAATAAATCGAAAGTCATAACAGCTAAATTACAAAATAAAAAATAAATTCAAAAACGTTTGACACTTGAAATAGCACTTGTGCGGTCTCATTAAATTCAGAAAATTGTGTAGAATCCAAAAATGTAGTAATATGCAGGGTATTTGAAAATCAAAAGTACGTTACACTTATACTATACTTATGTCAAATAGTGACGTTTATTTATTAGATGCGTTGTCTCAAGTTTCAAATATTTATCTTCAGAAATAAATGGGAAAAGGAGAATTCAAAAATATTTAAATATAAAAATCGAGATGCTAGTTGGTTTGTTATATTGCCTCCCTCCCGTCTACAATGGCAACGGCAGCCAATGCATTACATTTTCTCCTGCTGCCATTGGAAACCAACAAGAGAACCAAACGTCTATAGTTTCACCAACAGGCGACAAAAAATGTCACTTTCGAATCAGTGTGTCAAAAAATAACTATTTGATTTCATTTCCATAGGACTTGCGGTAGGCATTGATTAAACTTTTTCTAGACAATGTAGATCACCTGGTAACATTTAAGAATTTACGAAGTGAAGTTGTCAGACGTCTACTGAAATAGGTTATATTAACTATAGTAGTATTTTATTTGATTTTTAACTACAAAGTGTCAGAAATAATTAAAAAACGACATAGTTTACATTGTTAAAAATTAGTGAAATCACGGCCTACTGCAAGCCATATACAAATGAAAACAACTATATTATCCAATATCTCTTTATGACACTATAATTATGCCTATTTCAATTGAATTATATAGGTTACAACCCACACGTGACTTTATAGGTACTATAACTCACTCCATGTCACTTTGACTTGGAATTTTCACTGTTGTCAATACAAAATGTATCTTATTTTGGTGTTTATTGAGCTGTTGGATATATTTTATAATAATATATATATATAATTTTGTGTGGCACGCGTGTGATCACAAATAATCCACTCGAGAAAAGACCCCACTCGGTCTAACGATCTCAAGGGCTCAACTTTTCCCGCGTGATTTATTTATAATATAACACACTTTTACCATAAAAAACTTTTTTTCTATAGCACATGTTAAAGTGTGCTTTTAACAACTCAAAACAAAAGGTCAAGTTTTACTTTAACAGCAAGGGTAGATAAAGTAGCACTTTAACATCAAGGATAGATAAAGTAATTTAATTTTCTAACTTTTGTTTAAATTAAATATGACAGCTGCGCATTATCGTAGCAACCCAATCTAGCTACTGACATATTGAAATGAGATTGACTGTCCTTATTTTCTTTTGAAATTGTTAAAGTTCTTGCTATAGAAAAAACTATAGTATTATACACGACGATAAAGTTATTTCTATCCACTCTTGTATCATTAACTTTATCGTCTTGTATAATAAATTACTATTATTTAATGTTTGTGAATTGCTACACCTATCATTACGATGACATATGCTTGTAGGCTTACGTCGTTAATTGTGTCATTATTTGTTTTATGTTTGGGCATATGTAGAACGAGTGATTTCACTATTCAAATCCTGGCGTAAACTACTTGTTTGACGTCACCTTTGAGGTTGTGACGTCTTTATTTTACCAATCAAAGAAATCGACAAACATTCAAAACTATTAAACAACGATATAAAAGCACTGACGGCGTCTCCGTTATTTTCAATTTAAATATACCCCATCAGATCTTTTATATAAGTAATTTTATTACATCTAATTAGTCAATTAATGTGCCTCCATTTAACAATTAAATTGCTTTTTTATTATTTCCCCATCTATCATATGGAGAAATCAATTTCTTATCACAGAAGAATTTGTAGCCTGTTAAGAGACGACGTGCTGACCGAGCCTGACAGTGACATATTTTCTATTGACTTAAAAGGCTTGATCGTATTTGTACCTACCTTTAACACTATCATAGTCTTTACTTATGTTTAAGATATACAGAAGCTCTGAAAGGTGTTGAAACAAAGTACTTGAACTTTCACACTATTCATTGTAAGAATTTTAAATTTAGTAAACTAGATCTATACGAAAACAGTCATGAAATTACTTTCCTAGTTAGTCAGAAAGTACTTTTTCTACGACAGCTTTAAAAGTGGGTTTTTCGAGCTGTCATTTAACAACAAGAAAAAGGAACATGAACAAAATGGCGGACAAAAACTTATTGGTCTTAGTTCGTCTGTGCGGTTTTTTTTTCGGAATCTGTAAATTTTGACTTCAGATTCTAGAAAATCAAAAGTAGAATAAGAATGTCTGAAAAAACAATCTCCTATCAGGTACCATGGACAAAATTGCACACAAATGAAAAAAAAATAGCAACAAGTCTGGCAAAGCTAAGCTATGCACTTTCAAGTGGTTTTAAATGTACCTAGTGAAAAATAAAATCGATGTTGGCTCAACTGAGTAGCATATGACCAGTTAAGGAGCTTTATATAACAATCAAATCCTTTTTTTAGAAACACCTACACAATTTAAACACCAATATAATCGCCAGCTATGCAATGATAATAAATTTGCAATTCACAATAGCTTCAGCACTTTCATAACTTGCACCTAAAGGTGGGCGATCTGCAATAAAATATTGATACTTAGTGCAAATAAGTAGTTATATCTTGGGCGGTCAAAATGTTGTGACGCATTGGCCATTATTATGCAATTAAGACCAAAGCCAGTTGATATACAAGATGTCTCGAAATAAAATCAGAAAAATTTAGGTGCATGTTCAAGGATTCCAAAGAAAGCAAAAGCTACTTATAAATAATTGTATTCCAAAAATGCACACTTTCGAAAAAAATATCCAAACTGGTGTACCGTTTTTTGTCAAAAGTCATACCAAAATTATAATAATAGGCGAAAGACTCATTAAATTTCGTAACAGTGATACTCGATTTCTTTGTGTTACCTTTTTAACAATTATTGTGGAATATTGAAGAATTCCTTATGGTTTTTACTTTAGTGAAATGCATGGAGATGTTTCAGCAACATTCCGTCGATATCATCAGAAATCCCAAGATTGTCAGATCCTTGGCGATACGATCGATCAAACCCCCGAAATCAGTATCAGAATACTTTCCGCTGCTGTTGGTATTCCAAAATTTGAAGAAAACTTGATTCACAGCAACTCTTATCCATTGCATTTTCAAAGAGTTCACGCTATGGTGGAACGTGATTTTCGCCTAACACGAGTAGTTTATTTGCAAATGTGCGAGCGATCATATTTTTCTCTAAAGTTTTATTTACGGATGGGGCACGTTGCTTCTAATCATCAGAATCGGTTCTCCATTAACATCTAGATTGGAATAATCGGCGATGAACTCATTAGTATCAATATCCCGCACGGCTGGATGAATCAATATATCAAAACTTATTAATTGAAGAATTGGTAGTTTCTCTAGAATCTAGATAATGTAAATCTGCACATCAGAAACAGCATATCATCATAGTTGTTCTTTATTTGGAGTCCCAAAACATCATCCTACATTCCGGAAACGTTTCCAGGACAACCTTTATAAAATAATAAAATTACCGCGAGATGCGCTGCTATGGTTCCGGTCAGCTGTAAAGTTGAGGGAAAGAATCCATAATGCAGTGTTGTGCTACTAGTTGTTACAGTCATCATTAGTCTTGATGGAAACATCCCCACTGCAGAGTTATCGGCCACTCCTCTTTGAGAGGGTTTACGCATAAAACCCCCACGGTTGGAGTAGTATAGCTAGACGGGTTCTGGCTCACTTTGCATGTCATCCGAACGACTCCGATGGCATGCCACTGTCTTTCAAGGTCAAGTGGTGAGGGCATGTCTTTCAAGGTCACGAAGAGGTGCTGCGGACATGTCTTTCAAAGTCATGTGATGGGGACATGTCTTTCAAGGTCATGTGGTGAAGGCATATCTTTCAAGGTTACGAAGAGGTGGTGAGGGCATGTCTTTCAAAGTCGCGAAGAAGTGATGAGGGGTGAGCAGTGGAGTCGGCAGGGGGGTGCAACCTTGGGCGCGATTTTCTGGGAATTTTCACCAGATATGACGGAGATGTCATTTATCGGAATTTGCACCGGATGTCAGTCTGGGAATGTAGTTGTCAGACTTGCTGAGACCGGTTCGGACGGATGTGGGTGTCTGGGAAAATTTACACCGGATGTGATTGTCTGAGAATTTGCATGGTTGCTAAAAATAATTGTATGCAGTCATTGTTTGAAAATGTGCATGGTTAGATTTGGCGGTAAATTCTGCGCAGGTGTTAGTAGAGGCTATATTTGCGCGTTGCCAGATGTCAGACCTGTCCAGACTTATTTGCGGCGAGGAATAAATATACCACTGGCGCCTTAGATCACTCGGCCAACCTGACATGTTTCTGTAACGGTTTTAAACAATTGTAAATAGAATTTTATTTATTTATCTATAACGTACAGTCGTGTGCAAATAAATCTGGGACAATGGTTTTTCCATATGTAAATTGAGTTAAGATTTGAAGCATATTTCCATGGATTTCCTGCTATCGCATATTTCCATGGATTTCCTGCTATCAGAAAGAGTTACATTAAACTTTGACAAGTAAATGAAAATGTAGCTCTTTCTGGTAGCAGAAAATCCATGGAGATATTCTTCAATTTCCAACTAAACCTACATATGAAAAAACCATTGTCCCAGATTTATTTGCACACGACTGTACATGTATAAAATCATTACAAATATTCATCCATTCATTCATGATCTATAGTCTATTTTACCTTTCGGTGTCGAGGACCATTCATACCACGCGGGAAGTGCAACGGAGGTAATGCGCCGCACGCAACTTACACTACGCTCCCCCGCATGAAAACATACCACACACACAACAACTTACATTTAACTTAACTAATGAGTTCAAATCCAGTGCCGCTCCGAGAAAATTCTCGGCTACGGCCAGATTTGAACCCATGTCCACATGGATGCTAAGCAGACAACAAGCCCACTCAACCACCGAGGTGGACCATTACAAATATATTATGCGCAATTATTGTGCTAGGAAAATCCATTAGAATGGTTAGTTATAAGCAATTTAGTAACAGGTTATGGTAATACTATGTTTCTATGTTCATCTCTTTCGTATTCGATCATTGAATTCTATTTTTTATTCATTTTATCTCATTGCTGTTATATACAGGTTGCCTAAAATTGTACAGAACATGGCAATTCCATGAGTTAGAAAAGGTTCTTAAGGCCAGAAGAGTAACCGAAATAACAAATGCAATAATTACTTTGGTAGCTAGGCAACAAGCAGGTACAATAGCTACTTGTTGCCTAGCTATCAAAGTATTTATTGAATTTTCCATTTCGGTTACTCTTATCGCAAATAGTATTTGAAATTTTTCCAACTTATGGAATTGCCATGTTCTGTAGAGTTAGGTATGTTCCCATCGGTATTTTGGGCAGTAAATGTTCTCAGTTCAGCTATTTTCTTAAACATTTTTATAAAATTCGAATAGAGCACCTTCACTTACCAATCAATTATACTGATTAGATTAACTTTATAATATTTGTAAATAAGTCTATAAATACCCGCTTAAATACCCATTTTGGGTATTTATCTATTTATCCGGGTAAATACCCCGGGTATTTACCCCTAAAAATAAATACCCGGGTAATTTTCATCACTAGGGCGATCCATTAAATATAAAACAGTAACACGATTATCGATAAAATGGAAAGAGATACATATTAGAATTAAGCACCTTTGACCATAAAAAAGTAACTTGTGCTTCTTAACTCAAGCAATACAAACCGCCTTTTACTGAAGTGGCTCAAAGCGATCAAATGACATTTCCGTAACAAAAATAAAATTCGAGTTTTGTGGAGATAAATTATTTTATCTCTCAAATGCTTCATTTCACTAGACTATTTTAAATAACGAAAAATATTTTAAACAAATAGAATATGATTGAATTGCATTTGATTTCTGCCGCTCGCGGTAGGCTTGAAATTTGTCTTTTTTGGCGATAAATTTGCCTAATTTAATTAGTACTAAATATGATAATTTCGAATTCCTGTCAGACTGATCATCCAAAACTGATTACTTAGTATAACACTCTAGCCTGCTAAAATTTAAAAGTAAGAACTTCAACAAACTTTCAATCAAAAAGTCTGCATTTCACGTTCTCCTATATCTACGAGGGGCGTTCAAAGTGTATTGCAATTCGGGCATTGAAACCGACTAATAGCAATTAAATTCATTTATTACTTCTCAATGTAGTCCCCTCTAAGTTCAATACATTTGCCCCACTTCTCCTTTAGCGACGCAATCCCCCGAAAAAAAAAAGTTTCCTCTTGTCCTGCAAACCACGCTTCCGTCTCCTCTTTAAGGCTTTCGTCGTCCGAAAACCGGCGCCCCCGAAGATATTTCTTGAGGTTTCGGAATAAGTAAAAGTCGCTAGGAGCCAGGTCCGGACTGTAAGGTGGGTGGTTAAGTTGTTCGAACCCGCAGTCCTTCAGGGCAGCCTGTGCAACTCTGGCCTTGTGGACTGGAGCATTGTCATGCAGTAGAAAGATCCCTTTGGACAGTTTTCCACGTCTCTTTACTTTAATTACGCTGCGCAATTTTTTCAAAAGTTGTGCATAATATTCTGCATTAATTGTAGTTTTGTGTGGCATATAATCGATTAAGAGCAGCCCTTGGCAATCCCAAAAAGAGACGCCATGATCTTCCCAGCAGAGGCCTGTGTCTTGAATTTTTTCGAAGCTGGAGATTCCGCATGCTTCCATTGCATCGACTCTTGCTTCGTTTCGGGGTCCCAGTGGTGAAGCCATGTTTCATCTCCAGTCACAAGTCGAGCCATAAAGTCATCTGGATTGGAATTAAAGAGGTCGAGGAGCTCGCGTGATGCTTCCATTCTGCAGTGCTTATCCTGAATAGAAAGATTTCTGGGCACCCACCAGGCTGACACTTTCGACATGTGCAGAGTGGCATGGATGATGTTGTGAACACTCCCTTGTGAAACACCAATCTCTTGGGCAATTGCTGATACCTTATACGCCTATTTGCGAGTACCAGTGACTCAACCCGAGACACATGTTCATCATCGGTTGCAGTTTTTGCTCCTCCGCACTTTGGATCATCTTCAATGCTCTGACAGCCGTGTTTGAATTCTTTAGACCATCTAGTGACCGTAGCATACGAAGGCGCATCCGATCTGTACACTTTCGATAAGCGATCAAAAATTTCCTTTGCATTTACACCCTCTTTACATAAAAACTCGATGACGCTTCGATACTCTTAACTTCTTTAAACTACACTCAGCCATATTTCACAACTGACAGAAGGAAAACAAAAGCAGATAGGCCAACCAATTTTTGCAAGCAAGGGTAACTAGATCTAATGTATCAAACGAAATTTGCACGAAAATCTAAACTTTGCTAGTACCCCCAAATTGCAACACACTTTGAACGACCCTCGTATTTGAGTTGTTCGGGTTGTTCGTCACATGCCGAACCAAATGCGCAAAATAAACAGTGGCCGTTAATTACTTTTGGGGCAATTTTACTGACATTCTGTAATTTGAGGGCGAGTAGCATTTCAATTTGCTGGAAAAAAATGTGAAACGCTACCACACAATGATATTAATGTTTCAATTTCCTCGCTATTCCAGTCAAGCCGGGCGGCTCATTAATGTGACGATGTAACTGCCTCGATTTAAAAGTGGCGGTGCGAATCTAGTGTTTTCTATTTTGTCTTTATACGACCATAATGAAAGAAAACAAAAAACCGAGAATTTCTACTAATATAGCCTACTGTACTAACAACATACACTACGATATATATGTTTGTAGGTTTACATAAAAGTGCTTTGCTTGTTAGCATTCCGTGCGCAAGTGTAGACAAAATAGTATGTTAAATGCCATTCTGGTGCAACCGTGTGTTGTTCCAGTTTAATTCCTTACGTACTACTTAGGTTACTCACCGTCTAGTACGATAGTATGTACATAAAATTGGAAAACATGAACCGTTCAGTTAATATTTCAAATATGGACACCTGTCGCTGTTTTGAATAAAGAAAATAACATTTTTTTAGATATACTATGTGTTTGTATTATTCCAATAATTATGAAATTTGAATTTAAAAAAAAGTATTGGCAGTATAATTCTGCAATTTCAGTAACAGCATCAAGTAAATTGTATTATAGGTTTACACTTTTTAAAATAACTTGGCAGATACTGATATAGTTTCCCATTTCACTCCATAAAGTCTCGACTACTAGCGATTCCCAACCTCAGATCGTGATTCAGTAAAATGGAAGGTCTAACGTAACACAGGTACGTATGAGTTCTTTACCCAGATATTGATTTCTTGCACGTTTTGTGTATAGTGATCAGATATGGGGCAAAAACATGAGTTAAAGAGAAATTAGCTTTATTTTTTCTTCTTAGCGCTGTAACTACATCTTAAGAACTAGAAGAATTAAACAACATAAACTGGGTCGCATTAGGCTTCTGCGAAACTAGACCACCTGGATAACAGACAACAATCTAAAAATCCGGCCATTTGCTATTCCCGAAGAACTCTGGCACTAACTTTAAGAACGGAGGGGTATTACTCTTAACTAAGAAAATCAAAAACGATGTTCTGAAATACCGTGTCATATTCGAACGAGTTGTATATGTAAAAATGGAAAAACTACACGAAGACGGTAAAAGCAGAAAGACAAGAAATGCTATTAAGTAATTATTAGTGAAATTTTAACGCGAAAACTGGAAAACACAAATGAAATGAAGATAATAAGTATATTAGACAGTTTGGATTAGGCGAGAGAAACGCCAGAGGAGAAATGGTACAAGAGTGTCTCTCCGATAAAAATCTATACCGTTTAAAGACCTATTACAAAAAGTCTAAACAACGTAAATACGAACGTGGATTAGTCCTAGTAAGAAAAAAAAAACTAAATAAGACTACGAGGATGATTTGACGAGACGTGAGACTCGAAATAAAAGGCATGAGTTAGGGCACTATTTTTTTTATTTTTCAACATATTCTCCTCGTACATCAACACACTTGGACCAGCGACGCTGAAGTGGCATTATGCCTGTTTTGTAGTGATCTTCTTCAAGGCTGTCAAAATATTGCTCCGTTGCAGCAATTACTTCTTCGTCAGTCTTAAACTTCTTTCCAGCAAGGAAAAGTTTGAGCTTCGGGAATAGGTGAAAGTCACTCGGAGCAAGATCTGACGAGTAAGGTGGGTGGGGGATAACCTGGAAGCGAAGTTGATCCAATTTCTCACGAACAATGCGACTGGAATGGGAAGGAGCATTATCATGACAAAAGAGCACCTTTTTTCGAACAATTCCGGGTCTTTTTTCAGCAATTGCTACTTTTAGTTGGTTCAAAAGTGCAGCATAATATGCTCCGTTGATGGTTTGGCCCTTTGTGAGATAGTCGATGAGAAGTAACCCCTTCGAATCCCAAAAAATCGTAGCCATTACTTTCGCGGCCGATGAAAACTACTTCGCCTTCTTTGGTGGAGGACTGCCATGATGTTTCCACTATTGAGATTGGCGTTTTGATTCGGGAATGTAGTGATGAATCCAAGTTTCATCGACCGTAACACAGCGGCGCAGAAAATCAACCTGATTTTTGTTAAACAGCTTCAAATTGTCGCTTGATGTTCGCATTCTTTCTCGTTTTTGATCAGCATTCAGCAAGCGCGGCACCCATCTTGCTGACAGCTTAGACATGCCCAATTCTACGTGCAAAATATGATGTATGCGCTCAGTTGAGATGCCTACGATCCTAGCTATCTCGCCAATGTTTATTCTTCGATCCTCCAAAACAATATCATGCACCTGATCGACTCTTTCCGGGGTTGTTACCGTTTTTGATGGTCCTGGTCGTTTATCATCTTCAATGCTCAAATCACCACGTTTAAATCGTGCAACCAGCGACAAATCGTTGCTTTCGAAGGGGCATTGTCACCCAATGTTTGCTGCATATCGGCCAAAATTTCAGTCGTGTTTAACTTCTTAAAAAACAAATATTGAATCGCACCACGAATAGCGTTTTTATCCATTTTAGGATTTTCCATTTAAGCGTCGTCTTTAAACGGTTGCAATTTCTTAACCGAACGCCACAGATCAACTAAACTTCACTTGTTAGCATAAAAAAGAATTTTTACCGCTAGAGGGCACTAGTAGTCGAGTCGCACGTCCCGTCAAATCATCCTCGTATAACAGAAATATATGTAAAGATGTCTCAGTAATAAATCAAGTGAATACAGGGAGTGACCACCGGCTAGTCAAAGCCACTTTCAGATAGAACCACAAAATGGTAAGAAGAAAACGTGTTCGAAAATCTATGGCACCAATTGCCGAAATCCTAGAGGCTAAAATATCAGTACCAAAAAGAACTTCGACAGAGGTTGAACCCCCTAAAATCTAAATGTCGACCAACTAGCAACAAAAATCAAATTAATCTTGACAAAACAAAAATTATGACGGAGACACAATCAGATCAAAATAGACATTCAGAATATAACGGGTGTTCATAAACAGTCGTCATCCCAGTAGGTTTTGACTTCAGAAACGTATGTCTATTAAAATTGAAAAAAAAATGCGCTATGACAGTACTCAATGACGTTTCATGTGTTGCACGAATTAATCAAAGACATAACATTTTGTTTTTCAAAGCAACTGGGATGACGACTGTTTATGAACACCCGTTAGAAAATATTGAGAACTACGTGTACCTTGGACACGCATTAAAGCTGGGAAGAGAAAATCAGAGTGTAGAGATTAAATGAAGAGTTGCTTTATACTAGACAGCTTTTGGTCGCCTGAACTACATTTAAAAAAACCCTTACATACAAGAGAAAGGTATGCGGCACATATGTGCTACCTGTAGCCACTTACGGCTTAGGAAGTGTAACTCTTGCGAAGAAAACCGGGACGAGGAAATATAAAACGAACAAAAATAACACGCATCTTTCAAAGCATATCACAGTAGTAGTGGCGATGGGTAGGACATGTCGCCAGGGAAACGGAAAAAAAATAGCTTAATGATAGTAAGCAACACCTGGGAGGGTACTTGTCATCAAATTGTCCAAAGTTAGAAGAGCGGAGAGAGAAAAGCGAGAGGCCGTGGACCCAAATAGCCTGAAAGAGGAGTTGGAGGAAGTATCAACACCAGTGGACTTGATTTTGGACACTTTCCTGAATGTTCATAGTGGTGATATTCATTTTCCTATTTTATAAAAACTGTTGTTGTTGGAGCTTCCAGGCATGCACCCTAGTAAGGGAGGGGTGAGCGCGGCAGGGCGGCTCCAGGTAGTTTTAAGTAAGAAGTAGTCGTTAAGTAACTGTACATAGTTAAAGACGGTCTCGTACCAGTTCGCAGCACATCAGCTGAGAAACATAGCCCAAATCAACGGCACATCGGCTGTAAAGGGTTAATAAAGTTTCTGTAATATACTGGTGCTTTTTTTATTTACGTTATCGAATAACAAACACTAACATTGGTCCTTCGACCCGGATCACCGGTAAATTAATTTAAAAAGTGTGTTCGTTCGTCGAAATTCCTGGAAATCGAGCTCCATCAGCCGCACAACAGCAGCACCAACGAGGGACGTTTTCCTATTGCACATCAGCAGCTTCAAGACGACGACTCCGATCAAATTCTCTGCATATCAGCAGCATCAAGGCCAATTACATCAACTACACATCAGTAGAAAAACGGAGGGCATTAGGTCAAACAGGTCAGTGATCCTTTCCATAACTCTATTTCACCCGTCCTATCATCGGAGAGTGTATATCTTTGTCGCCGTGCAGTCTATTCTAATATTTAATTGATATGGCGGCGGAATTAGGAACCTTGATTCACAAACGGGGTCATGTTAAGGCTAGATTGACAAAAATAGCAAATTTTGTAGGTAATTTTGAACAAGGGGATAATGTTAATCAGTTGAAGGTACGACTTCCCATGTTAAAGGAGATTAACGATCAGTTTAATAGCTTGCAAATGGAAATCTTAATGATTAATCCAGATTTGTCAGAAAATGATGATCAGGATAACTTTGACACGCTGTATTTTAATACAGTATGCGCAATTCAATCAATTTTGGAAGATCATACCGGTTCTGCGTCACAGAGAGTTCCTGCAGAAAATTCGCGTGAATCGCAATTTAATATCAAATTACCAATTTTAAATTTGCCCGAATTCTCCGGAAGGTATTCAAATTGGAGAGCTTTTTATGACACCTTTAAATCGCTAATCCACGATAACCACAAATTAAATGATTGTGAACGCTTTCACTATTTAAAATCCTGCCTTAAGCAAGAACCTCTGCATGCAGTTGATGCATTGCCTGTATCACAAGCTAATTATACCTCTGCTTGGGAAATTCTAAAACGAAGGTATGAAAATAAAAGGTTAATCATACAAGAACATGTTCAGTCTATATTAAAATTGTCAGTTATTTCTAGACCATCTCATACTTTGCTGCGCCAATTGGTAGACAAGGTAAACTCAAACATGGCAGCATTAAAGGTTCTAAATTTACCTGTTGATTCTTGGGATGCACTTATTGTTCCAATTTTGAGCGAAAAATTAGATTATACCACTAACAAAGAGTGGCAATCGTGTCTAAATAGCGAGATTCCAACTTTAAAGGAATTCATAACATTTTTAGACAAACGATGCGAAGTACTCGAATCGTTAAGCTCTTTAACAAGGCCACATCAGGCGAATCCATCAAACAAAGTAAGCTTAAGGGAAAAACCACCTCGTCATGCTTCATACTTGAATATCAACAAACCGTCGTGCTTTCAATGTAAACGCAATTCGCACAACATATATCAGTGTTTAGAATTTTTAAAATTAAGTGTTCCCGATCGCCTTAAGCAAGTCGAGAAATTCGATTTATGCTCAAACTGTCTCAGAAATAATCATAAAACAAATGATTGCCGATCGACCTTAAAGTGCCGCGAATGCAAACAAAGGCATAATAGTTTGTTACATGTAGTTCAAAATGTTACAACGTTAGCAGAGGTTAGCAGTGCCTCTCAATTGAATGAATCGGAAATAGTGTCATCAACATCAATGATATGTTCAAACAAGGACATTAATACGACTGTATTGCTATCAACCGCTTTAGTCAATGTCAGTGATAGCAAGGGAAACTTACACGAAGCTAGGGCACTTTTAGATGTAGGTTCTCAAAGTAATCTCATAACTGAGAACTTAGCAAAAAAATTATCTCTGAATCAAGTGAACACAAATATTACAATTGCGGGTATTAATCAAGGTCTCAGTTACGTCAAAAAAATGGTAGAAGTCTCTGTCAAGTCCCGTCATAATAATTTCACTGCAGAAGTGCAATGTCTTATAGTGCCGCAAATTGCACAAGATATTCCGTCGCGATCATTCAGCAGGGCCATGGTTCAAATCCCCGTAAATCTCAATATTGCTGATCCATATTTTAACCAAGCAGGCCCCATAGATTTATTGCTAGGTGCCGGGCTATTTTGGGAAGTTCTTTGTGTGGGCCAAATACGAACGAACAACCATCAACCTTTCTTACAGAAATCGCATTTTGGATGGCTAATCGGGGGCTCAATAGAATTTGCTTTAAGTACCACAAGAACTTCGTGCAACCTGAGTACCGCAAGCAGATTAGAAAATAGCTTAACTAAATTCTGGGAACTTGAACAATACTCATGTCAAAGACACTTGTCTGCTGAAGAAATAAATGTGGAAAACCACTTTAGGAGCACTTTTCATCGGGATGTAAATGGTCGGTTTGTAGTAAGACTTCCGTTTAAAAACGATAAGCTGGCCTTGGGCGCGTCTTACCAAAATGCGTTAAAGCGATTTTATAATTTAGAGCATAAGTTAAACTGTAAGCCAGAAATAAAGCAGCAATATATGGATTTTATGACGGAATACAAGCATTTAAATCACATGGAATTGGTTCCGGAACATCAATTAAACGTGCCGAGTTGCTATCTTCCTCATCACGCGGTGTTTAAGGAATCTAGTTCAACCACCAGGCTAAGAGTGGTCTTTGACATGTCGGCGAGGACTAGCAACGGGTCGAGTTTAAACGACAATTTAATGTGTGGACCAGTGATTCAACAAGATTTATTTTCAATTTTGACGCGATTCAGGACCTTTCAATATGCGTTAACGGGCGACATAGCAAAAATGTATAGCCAAATACAAATTCATCCGCAGCAGGCTGATTATCAAAGAATATTATGGCGAAATAATTCCAATGAACCCCTTCAAACATACAGGTTGCTTACACTTACATATGGTACGAAACCAGCCAGTTACATCGCAACTCGATGTTTGCAAGAACTAGCTTTACAAAATCAAGTTAATTATCCTCTAAGCAGTAAAGTTATAGGTCGCGATTTTTATATGGACGATCTCATTACGGGCGGGAATGAATTAAATGCGCTAATAACGCTAAAGGATGAAATAATTGACATTTTGGCACAAGGGGGGTTCGAATTGCGTAAGTTTGCTTCGAATGAAAAACAAATCCTTTCGGGAAGTAGTGGTATAAGGCCAGATAGTGTAATTAATTTAGATAAGAATGGGGAAACTAAGACGCTAGGATTAATTTGGAATTGTGATGGTGATTTTCTAAAATACGAAATTAAAACACACACACTATGTAGTAAAATTACTAAACGTTCGATTTTATCCGCGATAGCTCAGATTTTTGATCCTTTAGGTCTTATAGCACCAGTATCGATGAAAGCAAAGATTATAATGCAAAAATTATGGTTATTGAAAATAGCTTGGGATGAGAGCGTACCCATGGATGTTCATTCGACGTGGACTGAATTTTTAAGTCAACTGTCTTATTTAAACGATTTACAAATCAATCGTAAAGTAGTGTCGTGTTTTCCTTTCAAATCAATAGAAATCCACGGCTTTTGCGATGCCTCAAAATTAGGTTTCGGAGCTGCGATATATATTAAGACAATAGGCACTAATAATGAACATAGTTCTCAATTATTGTGTGCCAAAAGTAGGGTTGCGCCGCTGAAAACAGTCACAATACCGCGGCTAGAGCTATGCGCTGCTTTATTGTTAGCTAAATTAATGGATAGCGTTAAGAAAACGCTTAATTTAGACATTAAAAGGGAATATTGTTGGACTGATTCGACTATTGTATTAGCGTGGTTAGCGACAGAACCTAATACGTTAAATACTTTCGTCGCAAATAGGGTGTCTGAAATTCAGTCGTTATCTCAAATAGAAAATTGGAGCCATATAAGGTCGCGGGATAACCCTGCAGATGTTGTTAGTAGGGGTATGCTACCTAGAGAATTAATCACCGATCGAACGTGGTTCTTTGGTCCGACGTGGTTGAATCAAGAATACCAACAACCAACTTTAGAGATAGGGAATGTTGAGATTATAGAGAAACGCAAGAAGGTTATAGCCTTTACAACAATGAATGTAGAGACGCAGTTCATTGGCAAATTTTCATCTTTTTCCAAGCTACAGCGCGTGATAGCCTACTGTTTTAGATTTATTCAAAATTGCAAAAACAAGACAGATGCAAAATCAGGGCCGTTGGCATCTAATGAACTGCAAAAGGCTACGTTTGCTTTAGTTCGCATTGTACAACAGCAGGCATTTGCAGCTGAGAGATGGCAATTAAATAAAAACGAGGTAGTGGACAAATGTAGCCCATTAGCTTCTTTAAATCCCTTTGTAGGCGACGATGACTTAATAAGGGTAGGTGGTCGACTAAGAAATGCAGCTATATCGAATGATGTAAAGCATCCCATAGTTCTGCCTAAAAATCATCACTTGACCAGATTGCTTATTATCAGTGAACATGAGCGTCAATTGCATGCAGGGGCGCAAGCTACATTAGCGGCATTAAGGCAGACATATTGGATTATAGCGGCAAAAGGTGTCCTAAGGCAAATCATTCATAAATGTATGAGATGTTTTCATGCAAAGCCCCGTACTATTGTGCAGAAAATGAGTGATCTTCCCAAAGATCGGTTGCAATTAACACGTCCTTTTTTAATATCAGGAGTGGATTACGCAGGACCCATTTTGGCCAAACAGGGTCGCGGACGCGGTAAAAGAACCATAAAAGTTTACATTGCGTTATTTGTATGTTTTGCCACTAAGGCAGTGCATTTGGAGGTAGTGAGCGATTTAACATCAGCATCGTTTTTAAGTGCGCTTAAACGATTTATCGCAAGACGTGGTCATATATCACGCATATATTCAGATAATGCGTCTACCTTCATAGGAGCCAAACGCGAATTGGCTGATTTGGCCCAATTTCTTAAAAATTCTAACTTTCAAAATGAATTGATAAGCACATTAGCTGCTAAAAATATAGAGTGGAAATTCATAGCACCTCGTGCGCCGAACATGAGGGGTTTGTGGGAATCAAATGTTAAGGCGATGAAATATCACTTGAAAAGGGTTATAGGTAACGCGCTATTAACATACGAAGAATTATACACTCTCCTTACCCAAATCGAAGCCTATCTAAATTCCCGACCCCTCACCCCGCTGACCTCTGATCCTAATGACTTGGCCGCACTGACTCCTGGTCATTTCTTGATCGGGGAACCGTTGATGACAATGGTGGAACCCGATACAACCCATTTAAAATTAAATTGCCTTTCACGGTGGCAAAGAGTGGAGCAACTTCGGCAACATTTTTGGAAAAGGTGGCATAGAGAATATCTGCTTCAACTGCAACAGCGTTCCAAGTGGCGACAAAGGGCGCTCGAAGATATTCGTATAGGAAGAATGGTCATCGTGGCAGAGGACAACGTACCACCTCAACAGTGGCTCTTGGGGAGAATAATTGAGCTTCATCCAGGGGCTGACCAATTAGTGAGAGTGGTAACGGTAAAAACAGTGCGCGGAGTGTTGCGAAGGCCTTTAAACAAATTGTGCTTTTTGCCTCTAACTGAGTGAACATAAACGATTTATGTATTAGTAATAGGGGTATATATTGTTTAATTGTAAGAATCATTGTATATTGTGCTTTAGGTGTAGGAATTGGTTTATACAGTCTTTATTACGTTATTGTACATAATATTATTAATTGTTCTGGTTTCGAAGCCTAAAGGACTTCAAAGGGGGCGGTATGTTGGAGCTTCCAGGCATGCACCCTAGTAAGGGAGGGGTGAGCGCGGCAGGGCGGCTCCAGGTAGTTTTAAGTAAGAAGTAGTCGTTAAGTAACTGTACATAGTTAAAGACGGTCTCGTACCAGTTCGCAGCACATCAGCTGAGAAACATAGCCCAAATCAACGGCACATCGGCTGTAAAGGGTTAATAAAGTTTCTGTAATATACTGGTGCTTTTTTTATTTACGTTATCGAATAACAAACACTAACAGTTGTTCTATTTTTTAAATAAAAATACAATAATCTCGACTGTTATAAATCGGTTTGTATCAGTTTTATGTTGAAATGTCTGAATCCTAAGGCTGACAAAAGTTGATGTAAGGTTCATCAATTTGAATGTCAATATAATGGTAGGTTGACCAATCTCATTCTGGCCTGTATCACTTTGACAGTACCTAACAATGTTTTGAATTCTGAATTTTGTTGAATACAAACTAGCACGTATTTTAGTTAAATCGTTTTTTTTTATCTTCGTTTGTTAATTCTGATGTACCTGCTCTAACACGAGTATACCACTTCAAAACAACTTCTGTCAAATAATCATTGGTATAGTTTGTTTATTAGCCTTTATTTTGCTAACCAAGAATCACAGACGAAATAATAAAATTTGGCTAGTCTGTATACCAAGGCACTGATGTTTATATTTTATCACGAATGTGGATTTAGTTGGAAAGGAACTTCAGTGCCGAGAGGTACACTATGTTTTTCTTAAAATCGAGAAATCGCGAAATTACAACATTGTAATCAACTTTTGTAGGTTATGCTGACTTCGGTTGACGTTTACCATCGCCCCACCGCATATAAAAAGTCGTAAAACAATGGATTACTTCACTGCCGATTTCTCGTATTTTAATGACGATTTCGACGTTCTTCACTGCCGATTTAAAAACAATCATTATTTCAAGTTCAATGTGTGTTGGTTGCTATCATAAACAAAATGCCCAAAATGAATCAGGATTGACATCCGAAAATCTACGGAATACAGACGCAATACTCATGTTTAGAGCTGTGATTTCTTGACAGCTGTCAAGTAAAACCTATGCGATTTAAGAAAATAGAACGATACAATGGAAATAAATAGTGAAAACTCGCTAGAAATATGGTGGACATTTCGCGGAGACGAGCTATTTTGCGAAACACACATATTTAATTGATTATTGGCTACCTAGCTCGGGTGATCTGACATTTGACATCGCTTAATGTTTTCCTTTGGGACTACGTGTAGAACAAAGTCTACGCCAGCTATCCACAAACGATTCAAGCCCTCAAACGCAATGTTCGAGCTGTTACCGGAATAAAGTCGCAATTATGCGAAAACGTGATGCAAAACTTCCTCAAAAGGATGACCATTTGTCACAAAAGCACAAGCGGCCATTTACCAACTATTATGTTTCACATTTGATTGTAGGGTTTGTATTGACCAATTGCAATAAAAATATTGGCACTTTTTTAACAAAAAAGATGTATTTTTATTAATTTGTCCAGTATGAAGACAGTAACATACAAACTTGGACCTCAAGTTCCAATATCGGTCTTCCACTACTATCTGTGAAACCGTGGAATCACTCAGTGTTATTTCTTCTTGAACTGGATGCTTAAGCATCTATCAAACAACAAAGGCAACGTCGAAATGGTAGTTGGTAGTAGTACAAATTCATAACAATTCACTGTTCAACATTTTTTAACGAAATGGCCACGACGAAGTAGTAGACTACGGTAAAACAAGTCTATAGACGCTGGTGATCTATTCGAAACAAAGGTTTAAGCACATAAATTCCAGATGTTCAGTACTAGAAGCATTTATAAAAATTTGGCAGTTAGATATGAGGTCCAACACGACTACCTACGCCTCCACAATGAAAACCTATTTTTTAATCAATAATCATAAAAAATCTGTTGAAAACAGAAAAAAACGTGTTGTGCTTCACTTTGCGGTTCTAGCTCGGAATCTGTTTGACTAAGAGAAAAATATTTCAAACAAAAGTTGTTGGAAATGATGATGATAAGAATGATAATACGTATTTTGGTCGTATGACTAACGGGAACATCGATATTCCCGAAAAACAAAAACAAAACGATGAAATAAACTAATTTTTTAAATTTCATTTTAAAAAGTAAGCTTTTTTAAATTAATTTCGGTGAAAAAAAGTGACACATTGCTTTTAATTTAGGAATGAACGATTTTTAATAATTATACGTTTCCTTAGTTACCAGAACTGACCAACGCACTTTACTAAAATGAAGGCAAATACAATTTGATACAAAATAGGCTTGGATTTGAATATTTAGTGCAATTTTAAAAAATCTTATAGACAACTCGTGTTAGCGTGCTTATTTTTCACGCGTGTGGAATATTAAACTCGGCTGCGCCTCGTTTAATAACCCTCCACACTTATGAAACAAAGTTGCACTTCTAACACTTGTGGTCTAAATAACTATTAATACATAATTTGTAGTTGAGAAAAATATGACCCCACGAAGAATCAAATATTTACTTTTAGCAATTAATATTAAATATATATGACACATGAAAGAATATACAGTGACATATATATCATACAGCATTAATAAGAAAAATATGTACAAGAATTTTAATACTAGTAGGTTGAACTCTGACGCTCCTCGGATATGAGGCAACGGCCACAAATAGGCTTTTCTATGATT
Source organism: Agriotes lineatus (assembly GCA_940337035.1). Taxonomy (NCBI): domain Eukaryota; kingdom Metazoa; phylum Arthropoda; class Insecta; order Coleoptera; family Elateridae; genus Agriotes; species Agriotes lineatus. The sequence goes on from CALNHX010001112.1 coordinate 107,636, forward strand.
AAAAGGTACAAGGCAAAAGTATGGTATTCTTGATGGTTTAGTCACAAGTAACACACTCGTTTAAGTCGCATTTTTACACATTTGCGGATTGCGGAATTCTTGAAGCCATTATAAAAAGCCACAGTACAATAAATTATTTGTGGCATTACCAATGTGACAAACAACGACAGATAATTGTCAACGAATAGGTAATCTGTAAAATTAATTAATACGTATTTTCCAAATTAATCACTTATTTGTGTATTTACCATAAGCTAAATTAAAATAAAGTAATTTTATGCATGAACAACGTGCCGGAGTTTCAAAAAAGTTTAGCGAGTATTCGCTTAAAACTATTGGGCCGTTACATTTTGTGTACAATTATATAGAGACATGACATTGAAATACGTAAATTATGTAATTTCCGTGTTTATGGTTGCGTAAACATAGGTGTACAATGTCATGCTGATCACTTCAACTTAAACAAAAAAATGTAAATAAAAAGTAACCGATGTCAAAGAACACAAACATGACGATTTCCGATTGTGCCGGTATGTTTCACGATAACACGAATTCTATAAATACTGGAAGTACGAATATCCAACCTACACCTCTTTTTATCACTAAAACATACTACCTGAGACTATCTCAATACACAAAACACGATAACAAAATTTGCGGTAATACAACAGCAAAGAACAGGACGTTATCACTTTCATATACATTAGAAATGCAAGAAGTTATCATAAAATAGCTTACATATACAGGGTGCTTCATAAGTATGGTCATTAAATTAAATGGGTGTATGCTGACCTCAGTAGAAGTACACTGCACAAAAAATTAAGGGAAAAAATATGCATTAGGGTCTGGTACGGAAACTTTTGAGAAACACTGGCAAAAGCAGTACATTAACCGAATGCACCATATGTAATTAAAATACTAAGGCCCTGAACACACGGGGATTCCGTATCCGAGATTCGATATGCGGGATACAGAATCTGAGTCTGTTCAGACACGGCGACTGAATCTCAGACGCGGGCCTTGAGTCACTTGCAGTGCCGTGCTGTTATGAACCTAGCATTGCTGTTCTTTGTTTCTGTTGAATTAGTCTAGAAGCGCTGTATTAAAAGTCAGGGATTGGGCTCTACTAAGCTAATAAACTTGTCAAATGGTAAATCGGTATCCGAAATACAGAATTTGTCGCCGGCGGCCGAAATGAAGAGATAAGGAAAATCGGCCGCCGGCGACACATTCTGTATCTCAGATACCGATTTACCATTGGAGCATATGGAGCATATGAGTCCACATGTACCAGGGCCTGGACACGCCTACTTTTCCCAGCCAGAACATATGATATCATATCATAGGCGTAGCAGATTTTCTTCAACTTCTATTTAAATCGAATAAGCAAGGCGTTCCTTACTATACAACGATCATAGAGCGTACATTATTTGACAATGAAAAGTTTATTAGCTTTGTAGAGCCCAATCCCTGACTTTAAATACAGCACATCTAGACTAATTCGACAGAAACCAAGAACAGCAATGCTAGGTCCATAACAGCACGGCACTGCAAGTGACTGAAGGCCCGCGTCTGAGATTCAGTCGCCGCGTCTGAACAGACTCAGATTCTGTATCCCGCATACCGAATCTCGGATACGGAATCCCCGTGTGTTCAGGGCCTAAAATAACTCTTTTTCTGCCACTGCATTTTATCTAAATTCGGTCGCATCGCAACCGCCTGTGCAAACGCATGTTGATACAAGTTCGTTTCAGTTCTAATCAGTTTATGCAAATAAATGTTTTAATTTTTTGTGGGATTATGATTAATGTTGACGTTTGACATTTATTATGCAAAATTGATCTGTTTGATGTCTTCCAGCTACCCTTAAATTTAACGGCCATTTAATCACCCTGTATATAGAATGTAAACTAGCACAAAATAGCAAATAGCTGTGCTACGCAGACAAGAACTTGTGTTCCTTTAAAATTGTATGTAAGTATGTGGTTAATATTAATAAGGTTCAACGCACTAATGCGCTTACTGTACGCAAACATTTATCCGGTTTGATATTTTACATAATACAAATTAGAGCAATAGCTCGGCTAATTGTAGCAACTACCGCTTAGAAATGGAAAATGTTAAATTACCTACCTTTACTAATCATAGTCAATGAATTAAAGAGATTTAAGTTATTGAATTGGATTGTCAGATATATTTTAAACATATCTCGATAAAAATTAATGCAGCAAGCGTTTATCGATGAAAAGAAAAAAAGTCCACAGCTATCTTCGATATTATTTGGTATTAAAATAAGCAATTTTGCCCTAGTTTAACATCTTCGTATTCAGTCTTTACGGTTTTCAAAGCCCCAATGATGTGCCCTGTACAGAGTACACGCAATAACTTCATAGATCTTACAACGCGATAAAGTAATCTACATGCGTTGAACAAACTGATGTTGATAAACGTACAGTCGTGTTCAAAAATGTGTTGTACAGCGACAGTTTAAGTTTATTGGTGGTTGTGTTATTACTCAACAAAGGCTCACACTTTATCATTAACTAGGTGTACACTTTTTTTAACTTGTGTAATTAATCTATACTCAAAGCGCAGCTGGAATCCACTACATAAAATCGTTTGTCTCTTTGTATCTTTGGTCACTAGCTTCTCCGACGATACTGGACCGATTAAGCTGTATGGTGGCTTAAAATGTTGCTAATTGTTAGACTTAGATCGTAGGCAGTTTTTATTTTCAAAAAAGGTTTTAATTAGATTATTTAATTAGCAAACTAAGCGTAGCTCAGGTGATTCATTATATAGCACTACAGCAGAGCGTCGTTCAACGTTCCGTAGCTCAGTGGTAGAATGTTCGCCTGCCACGCGGGCGGCTCGGATACGATTCCCGGCCAGGCCATCTTTTTTTAAGTTTATATTAATGAATCTCTCCTTAATTTGCGAACCGAAGCGTAACTCGGGTGATTCACTAGTTAAATAATAATGAAACGTCAGTTTTAGGAGCAGAAATCTTTTAACAATCTGACAGATTCGTATAGAAAATGACAACTAATTATTATCTGACACAAGTAAAGACGTGCCTTTTCATTCCACAGCCTGCTGAGGAACAGTTTTTTTTTATCTCTCGATACAATGCTCAGTTATGATGATCGAACTCATTATCAAAACATCGAATTCTAAAGAGATTTGAGTTCAAATTTGGAATGGCAGTTGATGCCCAATGGTTTCATACCAACAAGACGAGCCACCGTGACCTTCAAGTAGTAATTAAACATTAAACAGATGGTAAAACTATAGTGTAAATTATACTGCAACGTGTTAAGTGTTAATCCACATCATCCAGTGCAAAAAATAATAATAACCAAGGCCAGAAGTTCAGGCACTTAAAATTTTTAACATAGGCAGGCAGGTGATGTGGTCAGCATCAAGTCTTCAACGACTGCCTTGCTTTCTCTACTTCCACAACTATGGTTTCGGTACCCAAGTTTTAAAGCGACTGGGTGGGCCGCCCGTCAGTTGCCAGATATGGGGATTGAACCCCGCACCGTGGCACCGCAGCCTGAGCTCCCTAACCGCTCAACCACACTGGCTACCCGAATAATGTAATGGATGGCTTATTATTTTCCTGCAGGTAGGTGCTGTGGCCTTCTAGAATAGAGTCAGTTCTTGTTAAACCTTTACTACAATAAGATAGGAATTTCTGTCGGTGTTTACTAACAACAACTGTATCTGAATTGGTGATGCAGTTTAGCTTTTTACACCACAATATATGTTGGTATAGTTGAATAAATTAAAGCAATGTTCATTTTAAACTTTTAGATTACATGTGTTCACATAATATATACAAATAGCACTTGAGAGTGACGTCTGCGTAGTTGGACGGTTGACATGCTACCCGCAAGTCCAGTGGGGATGCGTAAATAGCCAATCAGAACGTCCAGTAAATTTTCTCATGGAAACTAAAATTTTGCAGTTTGACACTGACAAACGCAATGTCGGCAGTTTATTGGGGGTTTAAATACGATGGACCTTTAGGATAATAACGTTATAAACTTAAGAAGTGCTTGTTAATAATTTAGGCGAAACTGCACAAAACCGTGAGAACAGTTTGAGTTTAACGGAAAAGCTTAAAACTAATTGCACAAAAATATATCTATTTAATTAACTTAAAACTAAAGTCCAACAATATCTATATAAAAAAATTGCACTTATGTAAAAAAGCTACGACAATAAGCAATTTCACGTGTTTCGGGTATTTTGTCTAAACTTCCGGCCTTTATGAATAACTGTATGAATAACTGTATGACTTAAGGATTAAACTTCAAATACCTAAACCTAAATTGAAATACTACAAAACTGTCGATTACTACAGAAAAGTTACCATCAACATATTATAAAAAAATAATAATAAAAAACAGATTGTGATAAACTATACGTAGATTATACGAAAATGTTTACAATTTTTTATTTGAGCATAATGATACATATTGAATTTTTTAAAAGTAAAACAAATTAGGGCGCGTTTTTATCTAAAATTGCCTCGAATGTCTTTGATTACTTTTTTCACTTAAAGTCTCTCTAGTAAAATATTTAACTTATATAATATATAATATATTATATTCATTTACAAGAAATAAAGTAATAACGTTTTAATACTAAAATAAAGGCTTGGGCAAGAAAACATCTTCCTAAGATTTTAAAATTTATGTTTAAATTAAATAGAAAAAACTATAACTAATTTCAAGACAACACACTAGCTCTAATTGCAAAATATATCAAATGAAATAATAGCCTGTTAAAAGAAACACATTACGAAGACATTTCGCCTATTAAAACCCCGCAACTTATCCAGTGCGAAATGCGACAGACATGAAGCACGAAATTGCAAGAACAGTTACAACCTTAACCTCAAATGTTTGACAAAAACGCCGCTAGTAGAAACCTCAACCCAGAAACACAGAGGCAATAATAATAATAGGAAGAAAATATGCATGAAAAGAACAATAACGAGATTTGATATAATCAGCATTCATTCGTAGTACTAACATGAGGAACTGGATCAAGAGGCAATTGTATGCTAAGTAGGAGTTCGAGGACTTCCGTTAGGCCTCTCAGACTAGGCATTATCCGAGCGTAAATGTTCCATCGCGTCCGATTTACAAAACGCGTTGAAAATACGCATTCATTACGCAGAATTGTCAGAATTTCTCTTGGTATATAAGATAGAACCTTGAGCGGCCATTATAAAATATATGTACTATTACAAACCTTTTGAGGTCAGTGAAATGGTATTTAAAAATATTCGCAGTCTTTTAAGTACGTACAGTCAAGAGCATTTGATCTACAAAATAATTAATTAAACTTGATTCTTCAATTTCATATTGTGCAAATCGATTTTGGAAACCACAAAAAAACAGATTTGCATATTAACCCCAATATTAAGTAACTAATATTGAGTTTTTACTTTCGTACGAACAAAAAAATCATAAGACTTGGTGTGGAGATATCTTAGCCTTTGATTAAAAATATATGCAATTATGGACCTTCTGCGGTTCGAGACTCTCGCAAATTAATAGTTTTCCGCTGCTATCGTGCTTCCACCGAATTCGTAATCAATGGAGTATAATATGACTAGATTTGTATTTATATATGTGGCGGTAAAGATACAACGATATCTTGTTGTCACTTTTAATGATATGCTCTGGTTCCAGATAATGCGCAACTGCCAACAGAACGTCAACCTGACAATTCTGAGGTTAACAACAGTCTCTATTATTAATTTTATCTACTCCAGTGGGATAAGTAACTCATTACGCCACTCATTTGGCACTGTTTCCGTTGGGTAATGAAGCTCATTATACCACTTAGTTATGTAATGGATTCATTACTAGGGGTCGCAATACCGGTTCCTTTTACGAAAACCGGTATTTTCGATATTGAAGTGTTACGAATACCGGAATCCCGGTATTTTCGATATTTAGATAAGTTTTCGCCGAGATTCGAGATTAAAGCCTCTAATTTAGAGGTGACGATTTATTAATGAAATAAAAACCATCAGAAAAATCACATTTTAATTTTTAATACGCTTTTAACAATAACACAAATGTCTTCAGACTTTAATCAAATAAACAAAAAGAATATTCTTAACTTAACTTAAATAGTTTTATTAATTAAATAATAAAATAATTTGTGTTTTGATTAATGTTTGGCCAAATTTAAGTAATGAGAACGTAGAAATGACAACGTGTCTAATGTATGATCGTTTAATTTTGACCGCAAATGGTTACAAAAGTAACCTGCTGACGAGAACATTACCAATCCTCTATGTTCAATTGTTCACGTCTCGTGGTCGCGACTCACGGCTCCAGTTACACACGCACGATATAAAATAAAAACAAGACTAATCACAACGAATGTTTCTTTACAAATGAATCACTGACACAACAATTTTAGTTTATCCTCCGTAGATCGATCGATTCAACAGCTGGCGCAGTTGAAACACGTGGTGTGAGGGATTCCCATGCGATTTATATTTAAAAAAAATACCGAAAATGTCGAAAATCCCGTTTTCCATAAATCCAATCCCGGTATTTTGAAGCATGCATTTTTGTACGGGATCCCGGTATTTTTGAAAGTCGGGATCCTAGTTTGGGACCCCTATTCATTACCTAACTGAGTGGTGTAATGGCTTCATTACCTAACTGAATAATGTCAAATGAATGACATAATGACATTTGCATACTAAAATATTTTTGAAAAGGACAGATCTGACATTTGCCTTAATGTACTTTTCTCAATTTTAGCCAGTTGTAGATAAAATTTTGTACAATACATGTGTGATAATGCATCATTAATATACTTGTGTGCTTACATACACGTCTATTAATGATGCTCTTATCCCACTTGTATAGTAATAGTAATTTACGATTCAAGTAACGTTATCAAGCTTTTTACATTACGAGAGAATAGTTTGAATGAACGAGCGACGTTAGGAGCGAGTTCTTTAAAATTCCCGAGTGATGTAGAAAGCAGATAACGTTACGTATATCGTAACACGGTTTATTTTATCCTAAAACACTAATCTTTTTAAAAAATAGGAAAAATGGTTATTAATGACACTTACAACAGCGAGTGGTGGTATCACTAGTAAGATAAAAACTCAATACTGTAGTGTTGGTAGCAATGTCAGGTTATGTTAAATTTGAGATTTTCAGGTTAAGTTTTGCGGCAGTTTGTGTCAAATAACAAACAAAACGTAACCTACTAACATTGAATTTGACATAGACTGACAATACACTTCAGTGCTGTCAATATGTGATTAAATGCTAATAAAGCATCGTTATGTTATTTTTTTTAACAACACTAGTGCTGTTAAATACATCTTAACGCAACTCGTTGCTAAGGAGTTATTGTCATAATAAGATAATAGGATAAAATAAATAACTATTATCTACTTTTAGGTATATGTTAAAAATTTTTGACTATTTTAATTAAATTTGGAAATTTTGGAGATTTTAAGTCAATTATTATGTAAAATTTAGCATGATTTATATTTGAGGAATAATACAAATCAATAAGTCGTAATCAATTTAATAGTAAATCGTTTCGCCAATAATATTGGCTTCATCAGTTATAAAAATTATGATAACATTTTGAAGAGATAAAGTAATTAATGGATTATAAAGACATTATTATAGTTACGTTGTTAAATATTTAGTTGTTTGAAAATAATGTTGATAACTAAATTAATCATTACAACCTTTTATATTAAATTATTATATTAGTTATGACATAATTGAGTGGTAAATTTATATGTAAACTTTACGTTCTTTTACAAATATCGTAAAGTTTACATATAAATTTACCACTCAATTATGTCATAACTAATATAATAATTTAATATAAAAGGTCGTAATGATTAATTTAGTTATCAACATTATTTTCAAACAACTAAATATTTAACAACGTAACTATAATAATGTCTTTATAATCCATTAATTACTTTATCTCTTCAAAATGTTATCATAATTTTTATAACTGATGAAGCCAATATTATTGGCGAAACGTTTTACTATTAAATTGATTACGACTTATTGATTTGTATTATTCCTCAAATATAAATCATGCTAAATTTTACATAATAATTGACTTAAAATCTCCAAAATTTCCAAATTATCTACTTTGATGACAAAATGTGGTTATTATAACACCGAAAACAGTGCTATAATAGAGTCTATTATAGCACTCCTTTTGTATTGTTATTTTCATATGAAAAACACTGAAAGAGCATACCTTGTTTGCTTGTGTCAGACAACTGACAGATTGTCACATCTATGAAATGTTGAAATTCAAAGTTTTAGATTGTTTTTGTGCAAAGTAGTTAAAATATATATTATACTTGTTTAATAAGAGGCGCTGTAGCACTCCTTCCATTGCAGCATTCCCCGCCGAAATCTTATCTAAAGAATCGATATCAACTAGACGAAAAATTAAAGAAGCCGCAGATATTTTACTTAGCCATGAAAACGTATTCTCATTTTTGGTAGATTTAGATACAAGTCGGCTATCGATTCTAAAGATCCAATCAAGTTGTCGGCTGTCAGTTTAAAGCTATTCACAGCAGTATCTCAGAAAACGGATAATCACATTATATTACAAAATGTTGTACATACTACCTTTATAAGCTTTCATATCCTTAAACATCAAAGCTTCTAATCTTGAAAAAACGGGCGACCGTAAACCAGTTATCTTATCTCTTTTGTACGTAGAATTTCCAATGTGCTTTTTCTTCCTTATAATATCCACTTCAAATTTCCTTGAAAATATAAGAAAGTTCTAATAAACCAACATGATTTTGTCTACTACTCAATAAACTCAAGCAGAATAAGACTACTGCTATATAGTACATTAAAATCCTTACACTAACGTTGATGTTCACGTGAAAATCGAACAAAACTCAGAATTATTAAAATAGAAAATACAAATCGGTTTTATATAATAGTATATTCCTCAAAATAAATAAAACCCAATGGAATAAAAGGATATCAATAGGTAAAGTTATTTTTTCAAGTTCTGAGTATTTTAATCAGTTGTCTGTACAATGACTTATGGAAAATAGGATTATTAGTTAATATAATTAAAATATAATATAATTGCTGACGACCGGAAACAACTGAGGTAATCTAGACGCTAATATACATGTCACGCTAAAAGCCTCAACATCGAAGAAGTTAATAACTGAAATATACTGCCATATCTTCTATATACAAAAATGAATCCCTATTTCCCTTGGTCACGCCATAACTTGAGAACGACTTTACCGATTTTATTCATCTTTTTTTTAAGTTTTCTAATACTGTGTAGAAGGTTCTTACGGAAAGAAAAATTAAGAAAATCCAAAGGGAAAGCCGGAAAATGAGAAAATATTGAAAGTGTGTTGTTTCTATTTGCAGTCACACTTCTTGTGCTTAATGGTTTGAAGGGTTTCCCCATAATGTCATAATCCGCATCAGGTAACCGAAGGCGGAAGAGGTAAGACACTAATAGCAATTTATGTAATTCCAAATGCTTTACATAAGTCGTCGTAGTCAGTCAGTCAGACATTCAAATTTGGTTTGTGCACAAGTGATTGTGAAAACAATTCCGTGTCGTTTTAGTGTCCGTTACAATGCCAAAGGCGCGACGAGTTAACATAGGTCGTCGAAGACAGTCAGCTGCGCGGGTATCTATAGTCAAAATTATACCCATTCGGAGTCACGTGACTTTTGTCTGTCTCTGTTCATCTTTAGTAAAATAGATGAAATGGAAGAAATTTGAAAAAAAGGCATGTCGATTCATAAAATTAATTTTAAAAATTTGACGTTTCTAATCTGTCAGATTATATTTTTCGTGTAAGTTATTGAGATAAGGGTAATAAAACCTAAAATTGTTGAGCCGAAAACTGGAAATTAAAAGAAACCATCGGACATGCGGTATAATGAGCAGTCACAACAATATTATGCGTTTTTTTTATGAAGAGTACAATATTAATAATAGTAAATCAACAGTTTCACCCTCCAACGCTGTTCGCCGTGCTTCTCTTGCGTTAAATATCTCGGAGAGCATAATTTACCGAAAATATGAGCCAGAAAGTGAAGAATGCAAAAACGGAAGTCGACGAAGCAGTCAAGACACTATATATAAAATGTATGTAGCTAAAGAATTTGTAACCATAAAAAATCTAAAAAATGCTTGGTTGAAGAATCTGGAGGAGATTTTTCACATTCAGTTTCTTCCCTAAATAGATTGTGCAAGGAAATAGGCTTCAAATAGCAATGTTCTATAACAGAATATGCATGCACAGAAATTGACTTAAAATTTGCTATACGCAGCAGGTTTTTAATGTAGCAGCTGACATATCTTTATTATATTTACATTTTACGACATGTTATGTTTTCTTTAACCTGTACATTCAGTTTGATTTCATATAAGAGAATAAACCCGTAGCAGCCTTGTTTTAGAAATTGGCATATGTCAGGATAACCTACAAAACGGAATGTCATTTATTTCCCTAAAATTGCATTTTTAAGAATCGACATACGTAAAATTACTAGATTATCACGTGACTCCGAATGGGTATAAATTTGACTATACTTTACATGCGAACCGCAATGATGACCAGCGCACTACGGATAATGAAAATAGTTGTAGCTATTAGCATGTTTTTAAAATGAAAGAAATCGAAAATTCGAATATCGGGAAAACGTTTGCTGAACCCGCTAATAGCAGGCAAATAAATGTTCGGGCAGGACAACGTCTGTCGGGTTCGCTACCCCTTAGAGGGTGAAATGCCTAAAAATCGATATGGGTGTCGTTATTGAGGTTTTTTGGGATGTTGATTGCGAAAACGGCATTTATTTTTAAGTCCAAGACGATGGACATGACATAAAATTAAAACTTTATAGTGGTTAAACGGGGTTTCAGAGACAAACTATTTTTGGACAGAACGTTTGCCGGGAGGGGACGGGACGGGACGGGATGGGACTGGACGAGACGGAAAGATACGGGAAGGGACAGGAAGGGACGGGGCGGGACGGGACGGGAAGGAATGGGGTGGTAGGGGAGGAGACGAGAAGGGACGGGACGGGGACGGGGATGGGATAAGATGGGATAGGATGACAAAATAATTAGTCATTATTTAATACACAAATAACGAACCTCGCGCGTACGAAGTCGCGGGTTACAGCTAGAAAATGGCATACATTTTTAAGTCCAAGACGATGGACATGATATAAAATTAAAACTCTATAGTGGTTAAACGGGGTTTCAGAGACAAATTATTTTTGAGCAGAACAACGTTTGCCGGGCCAGCTAGTGATTACATATAATAGAAGTTTCCTCCATTTTCAGCGTTAAGTTAATATTGTTAGTATACATTTGAATATTATTGATTTTTTCCCGAGAAAGTTTAATCAAAATTCGTTTTTGCCCTATTGGTTCTACAATAGCTATTTGTGCAACAAGTGCTAAAAGTGGATATTTATGCACGAGATATGAAAATTATGAAACGAAGCCGTAGGCTGATTTTCATAACATGTCGAGTGCATTGACACTTTTAGCACGAGATTGCACACAATATTTTTTCTACTGCCTTAAATTTACTGTTATTAATCCATAAACGTCAATTTAACAAAGGTTTGCATTTATGACAGTTATAAGTTATGTCACAGTAAGCTGTCAAAGTTAGTTATCAAAGGTAATTATTAATAGCACACATTTTACTTTATTCACTATATAATGCTTTAATTATTTTAAAAAAACACTTTACCTCGAACGAAAGAAGTAACTAGAATAACTTTATAACCTCACTTCCTGTTTAAAATTTTAAATTCTGATTTCACTTTTAACAAGCTGATTTATAAATTGTCATTTTTAGTGAAACAAGCTAGTGCTAAAAGACCTACTTTTAGTAGTGGTCGTAGAAAAGACTATATATAGCCTATACACACAAAATTAAAATTAGATTTGTATTTATCACCAACGATTTGATTTAATTAACTTCGGAAGCAAAAGGTCTCAGTCATGGTTCAATCCAAAGCCCATTTTCGCCGTGCAAGATTATGAGGTCTTGGAAGAGCATTACTTCCCTATTACCACGGGCAGTTCGGTTCGCCAGGTCTCTGTCTTCGACTTTAATCCATTTTTCAACTTTTCGAGTCGTTGGTGTGTTAAGAGAGCTCGCTCTAAAAAACGAATACGAACACCGATAAACATTTACCACAAATAGAGCTACCCCAAAGATATGCTTTTAAAAATATCTACATGACAACTACACAATTTCAACAAGCACCCGATAGGAGAACAAAACAATTGTATTATTCACAATAACGGCATTTTAAAAGTAAAATCGTATTGATGATATACGTCGAGTAGAATAATTAATATTAATAAACGACGTAACCTTTTCTACCAGCATGTGTTTATAATTTACAGTTAGAGAGTTAATACACTATCATTTGCTATTAAAGCTAACGGCTAGAAAGACCTTTCATATTAATATTAGTTAAAAGTCGCTGCAGGTATACAGGTGGCAAATGTCTATGAATTTGATATTCTATCCATCATGCAGGTAAAAGCGTAAAAACCATATCCCCAAGAAAATAGTATTTGCATATCCAGCAGTAAATAAATATGCAAAGTGTCGGCTAATTTTATTTCGAAAGTGTAAGTTTTAAGGAAAATGGGCGATGGAAATAAGTACGCCAACGCATTCGCCACAAATAGCAGAAGTAGAAATTGGGAATACACCTATACATTAAGCAAATGTTTAGTTGACATGATTTCATTATGTAAATTAAAGTATTTATCTGCTTGAATAGCCGTGATTATATTCTGCAATTTTACAGTTCAAACTCTTGGGTTTGGCAATAACAATCCCCATCTGACAATCTATGTCCCGCTCTCACGTCAACTCCTGCTCCTAATTCCATTACATTTAAATGAGCATTCAATTCCGGTATGAATATGAATATGAGATATTTAATATAATAGCTATAGGATGTATGATGCTCATTATGTAAGAAACAACAATCATAAGATTTGTTTTAATTACCTGGAAGTTACTTGAGAAAACTTTTATTTTCTTCAGTTCATTAGAAACTGTTTTAGGCATAAATAATACATAGTATTATCGCCGGCATGTGAAAAATCTCGATCTCATCGAGAAGTAGAAACAACCACAAGAGTGGTACATTCAAAAATTCAAGAAGAAAAATGTCAAAAACATAATACTCTCTTTTCAGATTTTCAGTTTTTATTTCTACAACTTACTAACCTTGCTGTCAAGCCTTGTTTAAAATCAATTACATTGAACGAAGCCTATTCCAGTGTAATTATTAAACAAACGGCGGTGCGGCTGACTTCAAACGTAATGAATGAAATTAAAAAAGTCTGGTGTGACACGCACACAACTTCCTTTTACAGTTATCTTATAATTAGTTAAAAAATTTATTTTTAATTTTTAAGAATTTGTCAAAAATTTTCAAAAATTACAAATTCTACAGAAACCGTACCGTTAGTTGAAGTTAAAATTTTTCTTTAAAATTATAAGCTCAATTCAAAAATGTAATACGTATTCTATTTAAAATAGAAGTTGATGAAAAAAACAAACAAAAGAAACCCATTTTACAGGCATTCAACTTGAAAATCACCTATCTCACATCGATACACATTAAAAATGTAAAGTTTGAAAAAATCGTTAGGGCCGTTTTTGAAAAAATTGAAAAAAATTCAAAAATCACAAAAGTAAACACCATACTTCCGGTTATGCGATTTTCTTCAAAAGCTTGCTGTCGCATCTACATAGTACACAAAACTTATATAAAGTTCTGTTCACAGCCAGACAGACAGGCAGACACACACACACAAACAGACCAATGAACAAAAATATGTTTTTTGGGTTCAGGGGACTTATTAGCAGTGGAAATTTTTAATTTACCCTGAATTATTTATAGGTGATATTTAATGTTAATGCTTGCTAATTTTACTATAACTTTTTAAATAAATTATTTCTACATTTGAGTGATAATTTTGAGGGGATTATTGGAATTTAATAATAAATTTCCAGAATTTATTAATAGTTAATAACTTATTTTATTGAAACAATTACCTGCAATTGAATTGTGAATATCGCATATTGAGAATAAAACAATTTTATCCCCGATTTACCTTTACTATATTATTTCAAAACAAATACAAAATATAGATTAAAAGGTGTTTAAGACCATCTTTTTTATGTCTACAGATAAACGAACAATTACTAGGCTAATTATAGGTGTAACCATTTTTATAAAGTTAGAGTACGCGAGGTAATGCTAAGGGGTACGTCCGACTCTCTATACAAAATGACGGACTTCATTTGTTTTGTTTTCCAAAAAAGTATTAGTTTTTTGTTTTTTTGGGTTCAGGGGACCCTACAACTTGAAAATCGGTTGAAAACTCGATTTCGAATTTTTGGGGTGAATCCAATACTTCCTTTATCGTTAAAGGTGTCCACGGATGAAGTTGACAATAGGAGAAAAATCTATATTATTAATTTTACGAAAAAAAGGCATCTTTATAAAAAATTCTGCTTCTCAAGAAAATACGTACGATTACCATATAAAAGTCTTAAATTTGATGTACAGGGTGAGAAAAAATTATGAACACACGAAAATGTTTCAAACAATATTTATTATTTTACACAAAACGTTTATGAAACAAAGCTGTTTGTAACCTAAAATAAAACTTGAATACAAAATTTCTAATCAAAATTAAAATTGTTACATTTATTCTACATAGCCACCTCTCACTTTAACACATTCGGATCTCTTGAAAAATTCTTGGTACACTTCACGAATGGTTGGAGCTCATTCAGTTCATTTATTGCTTCCTGTATGCGCTCTTGAATAAACCTTTTATTTTAAGGCACCCCGCAAAAAGTCTAATAATGTCATGTCAGGTGACCTAGCAGGACAATGGATTGGGCCAAACCTACCTATCCACCTTTCAGCAAAATGAAGATTTAACCATTGTCTGACCAAGTGTTTACAAATTTGCAAATACACGTGCTGATTTAAATTTTCCTCTATAAAAGATGGACCAACGATCCGATCATAAAATATTCCACACTATAAATTAACTTTTTTGGAACGTTGGCACATTTTATTAATTACGTAATTAGGATTGTCAAAAGCCCAGTAACGACTATTTTGGGTAGATACGTGCCCGTTGACGTTAAATGTACATACATCGGTGAAAAAAATGAATCTGTAAAATCTTCTGTTTTCGAGGTAATTTGCACCTACACATAAACAAAGTTCAAGTTTACGAGCAGCTTTATCTTGAAAGGGTAAATTTTGTTTTCATTAAAAAAAAGTGTAATAAACTTTTGCTTAGATCCAGCCTGTCCGCCAAAAATATTTGCTGTCACATCTTTTACACCGATTTTAACGTCAAATCTACGATATCCCATATTACAAAGTTGAATTCACACTTTCAAACTGTCTGATTTCCATGTCCAATCCTTATTCAAAAACAGTTGAAATTGAGTACAACTAAGTAGTCATTATAGTGGAAATATATGATCTAACGAGAAAATAATTGCAACACAAATTATTCTTGTGTCATAATGTCGGGAAAAAGTGTAATTTATTATGCCGTAAAAGTCCACGGCTCAATTTCTTGGGGAAAGTCGGCCATCTTGGAAAATGGCGGCCAAAAAATAGTTTTATCAAATATATCATAAACGATCAACCATACCAAAAAATGATTCAAATGGGTTATTTCTTATACAATTATCTGAAATAAAGGTTCGTATCAATATCTGCTTAGGAACAACCCCTTGCCACAATTGAGGGTTGTAATATTACGAGTAGATAGGTCGCTTTCTTAAAATTGCTGTATAAGAATGACTTGTGAAAAAATCCATACATCCACAAAAGGCTCTATTAGCATAGTGTACAACCAGCTCTTTCAGAGACTAAATGTTGTTGCTACAAAGGAGACAGGAACTTGAACTTGCAAGATGCAATGGCACATAAACTGTATTCAATTCATCTATCTTTATTTGAAGATTGGGATACTTTGACACTAGCAGATAGTGCTGTTTGTAAACTGTCTGAACCATCTGCAGAAGTACTAAGTCTTCAGAGTTGTAAATACCTATGTGATTGATGGTGGTTGGCTGCTTCATCAAATCAATTGGGCAGCCAACAACACATTTAAATAAATTTTGGTAATGCTACTATTGTATTCGATGGATACAATGCTGATCTATTCAAAATTGCACACACATAAGACCATATATCTAATACTTACTATATTGCTAGCGGCTATGAGTGGGGAACTGGCCGATGAAGTGAGACACACAACCAACTCCTTCATGTATACGGTGAGCTGTGCGCAAGCGCGGCGGCGTCGTCCGCCCAATGGGGAAGTGGTCCCGCCCAATGGGGAAGTGGTCAAGTTTAAAATTCGCTTCTAAAGGCGGAGTTCGAATTCTCACGCATGCGCACGAGACGCGTTATACTATAAGTGAGACTATGTCGGCGCCGTAATGTTTTCTGAAGTTTCCAGGCCCTACCAGCAATATATGTGTATTATATATATGCATAAGACGAACAAAAGATGTAAGCTGTTTGTGGTTCATCTTTTTCACCAGAACTGAAACTGTCTATGAAAAAGATGTGTTTTTAAGACACAACAAGAACAAGGACAGATACCTTCACAATCTAGAAGTTGAACTTAGTATTGCTGACTGTAAGGTTTCATATGCAAATAGTGACCCAAACACACTCATATAACATGCACACAGCGTGTTATTGTTACCAGTTATAACGTTGTAAACTGCTTTAGACCTACCTTCATCATATTTCATAATAGTTTTCTTAAACCATTCCACAAGCTGTTGTTTTTGTGCTTCTGTTAAACTGTGTGTTCTAGAGGTGGGTCGTTCGCGAACGATTCGTTCGAAAAGAACGAATCAGTACACTGAATCGAACGAACCGATTCAGTCTTTGCAAAAGAATCGATTCTGTTCTGATTCACTTGCCAACCAACCGCCGACCGATTTCTGAACGAAACGAAATGAACGAAACAACGTTCGCGAGTCTTGGGCTTTAGCGAGTCTCGACCTAGCTTGCGCTCTTGCGTGCGAAGTTCGAAGTGAATCGAACGTCTAAGCCTGAACGCTGCGGTATCAACTCAAATATCGAGGAAATATAATCAAAAATTTGAAATTATGATGCAATACCACGACTTCGAAATTCGAAAGTCCAACAGGAAAGCAATTAAGGACTACATGAATTCATAAATGTATAAATACAATATAGCCAGAATCGTCAACCAGACTAAACCGGCTATTGCGAAAAAAACCATTTGTTCAGTCGACAGCAACCGAGTCAACTCGACTTTCGTGTCGAGTCCAACTGATTCATTAACGAACGAATCTGTAAGAACGAATCAGTTTAAATGAACGACTCAAATGAATTGATTCACCAAAAAGAATCGAACTTCCCACCTTTAGTGTGTTCTCCACCGACAACAGACTTGTCTTACACTCAAATGATTATGTAAAATCTTGTATATTGCAGTCATGCCAATGTGACTCGATTGTCCGACTAAATCATTCTTCGCACGGCGTCTGATGTGTTTCGGTAACTAGCTGTAAACAGTCCTCTCCGAAGGCGCATGCTCACCAAATGCAGCACGAAGACGTCCAAAGTTTTATTTCGGAGATAGGGAACTTTTAAAGTCATAGTAAATCATGACTCCAAAATTTTCTCTCGTTAAATTCATTTTTGCTGCATAACACTTACTTCAAAATTAACTTCTATAATTGCAATTATCAAAACTAAATTTGAAATGTCGAACTCGAAAACAACAAGCATTTGTTTCATGACAAGTTTGATTTCCATGGTGCACTTGATCTATTAGCTCGCAGAAATTATTCATGCTACCTTCGTAGTACTCCTTAAGTGTTTGGATTTCTTAAAAAAATACCGTACCGACATGTTTTATCGGTAACTCAAAACCACAAAGTTACCCGTCCAAGTAAAAATAAATAAATGCTTGGAAGAACTCTCAATCTATTTATGTGAAGCAATTGTTATATATTGATCCCATTTAAAAGAACTACAACGCCGTTATTCGAAAGGTAGATTAGCTTAGCTTACGGACTGTAGCAATTAATTTGAACTTAGCTCCTACCCTGCCTGCGTATTATGTAATTAGTACCAAATTAAGAAAAAAATTATATTGTTAACTCATGTCGAAATTAAAACAGACAATGTGACTTCTTAATTTTCGTGCGCACGCAAATGAGAAATTCAAATTAAGCTGCACGCATAGCAGCGAAAAATGCGTATTATAACAATATAACTCGAAAAATGATGTGTAAATATGTAAGAAAAAAATATCTCACCTACCGACGTTTCATCGTGTAATTAATTACAGTTTTCCCAAAAGTAGGCAATTTTCAAAGAATACACGATTTTAAATAAATGGTTACAATTACAAGCCATTAAGGATACCCCAGTTTATTTAAAAAATGTCTCGTATAATTGCATTTATAATGGCAGCAGTATATTTCCTGCCGAGTTTGCGCGATCAGGTAATAGAATTAATTTCGATTTCCCGTCAACCAATCTTAATTGCCAAACTGACTTCATGGCCACAAAAGGGACCTAATTACCGAGCTTTAAGTAGTTACCCCTCGATAGAGACCCTAAAACTACCATAAACCTGTCGGTAGCATAATGATTAACATGCCAATGACTGCGAACAGATTCGACATAATTTATTATCTTTTCCGGTTTACTATCTATTTTAAAATTACTGCCACTGCCGAATCACTACGTTAGCGTATATAAATTCTTCCCAACAGAAAATCTATAATTCGCGTTATTTATTATTAGTCTCCCCTTCCTTCAACATAAATTACATCAGTTTTCCAAATTTTATGTATAAATCTCTCCGAAATGTAAGGTAGTTATTTAAAAATCATTTTAATAATGTAACAATATAGGCAAGTATAAAAACTTCATTAAATAAATGCGGATATAGCAGTATTTCTAAATTTCTAATCGAATTTTTGAAAGGTGCACATGCAGCATGCAGCTACTAAGTCATACGGAAGTTCGAAACTGTGCACAGGTAGCAAGTAATCAAAACTGCGAAATACATGGCGGCGACCTTATTTTATCGCGGCTCCATTCACTTTTAGCTGCCACCATTTTATCTACAGATGTAAGATACCAAGGCTTATTAGCAGTGGAAATTTTTAATTTACCCTGAATTATTTATAGGTGATATTTAATGTTAATGCTTGCTAATTTTACTATAACTTTTTAAATAAATTATTTCTACATTTGAGTGATAATTTTGAGGGGATTAGTGGAATTTAATAATAAATTTCCAGAATTTATTAATAGTTAATAACTTATTTTATTGAAACAATTACCTGCAATTGAATTGTGAATATCGCATATTGAGAATAAAACAATTTTATCCCCGATTTACCTTTCCTATATTATTTCAAAACAAATACAAAATATAGATTAAAACGTGTTTAAGACCATCGTTTTTATGTCTACAGATAAACGAACAATTACCAGGCTAATTATAGGTGTAACCATTTTTATAAAGTTAGAGTACGCGAGGTAATGCTAAGGGGTACGCCCGACTCTCTATACAAAATGACGGACTTCATTTGTTTTGTTTTCCAAAAAAGTATTAGTTCTGAACTATTAGAAATAAACAAATGTCAAAAGTTCTGCATGCAAAACAAAAATTATAATATAGGCGGAAAAAGCATTATTCTTTTTTTTCTGTTTATATAGAAGTGTCGTTAGAATTTTTGTGATTTAAATTTTAAAAAAATGCATGTGTTCATTGTAAATTGTATTGTTATTTTTGTAAAATAACCCCACAATCGTAATGAAGATTTTTTATTTTGCAAAAATAAAACTTACGCTAATATTATGTACACGCACAGTAGTCTTCAGCGGTGCTAGAGAAATAGTTAACACGCTAGGGGGTACGCAAAGAAAAAAGGTTGAGAACCATTAGCATACATGATACATAAAGATAATAATTATGTACATATCATCTTTATTTTAGATTAGCTTAAAATGTTTTAACAAAACAAAACATACAATTTTACTCTTCAAAATACATTATACATTTTATAGGTAATTGAAACCAAAACATAGTTCACATATTCGGATCAATAAACAGTTATTGAGGAAATGTAGGATTAGTAACACACCCAGATTAGAAAATCTATTAAGTGAAACCTTATAAATTGATTACTATATTCCCAATAGTGACACAACACATTATTTAGATGTAGATAAATTACATGTTAATAAACTATTTACAGTAACAGTATATTATACACCAATGTTGAACAGACTATCATTATAGCCTAAGTGGCACGATTATATCCCGACGGTACCGAGGGGTACAAGGCGCGCGGGTTGTAAGTCTTCTCCACCGAAATTAATATATACTATTTTTTTGTTCTCTGAATGTCATTTTTTTGGCAGTGGTCTATTATGATATGTTTTTCGGACTTTTTCCACTGTCTAATCACAAACGTTTCGGGAGTTTTGATCTACTCCCGTCTTGAGGTGTTCCTGGAGTAGATCAAAACTCCCGAAACGTTGTGTGATTTACACCCTAGACAGTGGAAAAAGTCCGAAAAACATATCATACTATTGTTTGCATTACTAGCCACTTAAATCCTAGCATTCATAGCTCGCAGTAAATGCAAGAGTTTATTAATACCCACGAAAATTAAGTAGGCTGAATTTCAGAAGTGTGACGGCTTCTATGAATCGGCTCGCGCGAGGGACGTGCTTGCGAATTCCGAACGACCAATAGCATTCACCAGATCACTTCACTATTCACCGTCGTTAAGGGCGGGGCTTAACGACGGTAAATAATAACTTACTATTCACCACTGGTCTATAACGATTAACTTCACGGCCCGAAAATAAGGCAATAATGGTGTTTTACGACTAGTAGTGCAATAAATAAATAGTATTATATAGCTGCATGAAATAGAAATATACCATCACAACTATACAACTGTCAAATATCAAAGTATGTAATAACTAACCCGCCCGCTATGCGGCGAACCTTCAGTCTTTCTTCTTCTACCACATTTAGCCCTTCTGCTTTTAAATTACGAGTCCTTCCTTTAGGTTGAGTGGTGCACCTACTTTTCAGGTCCTTCTCCAGTCTCCCGTCTGGACTACCCATCCTACACAAATTCTTCAGTTTGGTGAGTTTCTGTATTAAAATGAAT
This sequence comes from Agriotes lineatus, assembly GCA_940337035.1. NCBI lineage: Eukaryota > Metazoa > Arthropoda > Insecta > Coleoptera > Elateridae > Agriotes > Agriotes lineatus. The sequence continues at coordinate 128,961 of CALNHX010001112.1, forward strand.
ATTCGTTCTACAATGGCACAGCATTCTATAGCAGTGTAACAGTAAAGTTTATGCCATTTCGTTAAATGGTGCTAAAGAAAGTAAACTAGATCAAGGACGGTATAAGTAAGCCCGATTGAAGACAAACTGTTCATAAGTATGAAAAAATAGATAAAATTATTCAAATGATTCTAATAACATCAAAACAGTCCAATAAAACACTCATTAATGTGTTCGTTCGCAGAGAAAAAATACTGCAGTCAGGAAGATTCGAAACTCCCAGAGGGAATCTCATTTCTAATCAGACGCTATAACCGCTCGGCCAGAAGGCTACGTAACACACATGCTTATCGTTGTATTATGAAAATGAAAGTGACGACGTAGAGAAAGTTATGCCTAATGATTGCATATTGAATTGTATCTATAACACAATTGTGATTTCTCACCAGTCAAAAGTAGAAACAATAATAAATTGTAGTCATACGAACAACAATACGATTATTATAGAAAACGGTGGATGTATTTTTGAGTTCATGAAATCTGGACAGCAGTTCAAAAATATTTGTTTGTGCCTAAGTGAATGTAATCTAGCTTTAAAATTACTTTCAAAAGTTACTTAATATTCCTTTGCTACAAAAAAGAGAAGGGAGTACCTATCCAGATGAGTTGAGAATAAGTATTTTTTTCTACTACCGATTGTAAAAATCTTTGATTTTAATATCCATATCAATCGGTAACAGAAAAAAATTGTGTGTAACACATACGAAAAGTGTTTTTTCGTATACAGCATGTTTTTGATCTCGGCCTGAATCATATTAAATTCGCTGTTAGTTACGTGTTGCACGGATAATTATTTAAATTTTCGCAAATCAATCGGTTCAATTGATTTTTCATTTTCGAATTAATAGACATATCAGAGCTTAAAACTAGTCAAGAGTCCGATTTAGATACACATTACTAAGTTCCTACATACAGAAACAAAAACCACAGTATAGTCAAAAACCACTAATAAAAATTACGTCATTAATGAATCGTTAAGTTTTAAACATGTAGCGATGATGAAACCTACACAATTATTTATAGTTACTTTATAATTAAAATACATATAGCTAGATTAGTGAATATATGAGATTCTATATAGCTCTGTAGGTTTACCTAAATTAATAATTAACTGAAGTGAATGTTACGGTGAGACTACAACATAACTAATTAACATCGAAATTGCATTAGAACTCAATAAGATATTTGCTCGCAGCATCAGTCAAAAGACTACATTAATCTTATCTATTTCCTAGAAGTATTCCCTAAAGTAACTTCCTGAAATTAGTAGCAAGCAAAAACTACATTGCGGAATCGAATTCAAATAAAGTAAGGAGATGTAAAATATGCAGTGGGCCTACAGCATTCTTGTGGTAGCATGAAGGTCATACTTTCAAATGATTTCAACTTAAAAAATTTCAGATGATCTTAGAATTTAGAACGTCCACATTGAACAGATGACCACTTAATGTTGCCTCTCCGTAAAACGGTATTTGAACTTAATACATAAATCGAAAAATATGCTCAAGCGAATACCTAACTGTTCTTCTTTTGATCGAGTTATATTTACTAAGATCGTGAAACTTTTACCCAGACAAGGAATATTTGAGTCTCGAATAACATAAAATCATGAAGTAACTTATTTTGACCATCAAAATTACAATAGCATTTAATGGTTAAAGCCAAGGTTAAACTTGAAATTCCATGTGACACCAACCAATCCACCTTGCCTAGGAGCTTTGAATGGATTAAGAAAAAACAGGAATGCATAGTTAATAGTAAGGAACCCCAAATTACGTCCATTAGATAATACCCTGCATATTTAGATCATATGTAATAGCCAATTTGCATATAATTTTCCAATAAAAATAAGTTTGCGAATGACCTCAAAATTAATTTGTTTATTTTTCTATGGAGACCGTGGATATAATACTCGCAATAATAAATCATCAGATTTTAACTAACATTTACTATTCATCTAGAAGAATTTCCCAGCTTTTCTGCTACAGTTGTAACTTTTCGTTTTTTTTTTTTGTTGAATAGTCAAACTTGCTCTTTTAAACATGCCGTTTAAGAGTAGACAGTCAAACCCATTTCTGGTTCAATTACGAGTAATTTTATATAGCTTAAATTCAAACTTCAAATTATCGGTATTTCCTAAAACAAAATTCTGATTTGCACGTTGTCTATTTTGAAGTGAAAATTATTTTCATACTGTAGTTCTATAACAGATATACTCCAACACATTTTAGATATGGCGATTGTTGGTCCTTCATTTTCCCTAAAATAATTATGCCTGTATTTCAAAAACTTACTTGGTTCAGAAATAAACTACTGCAAATCTATTGCAGTTACCTAACACTAGAATCTACCATACATAAGTTTAAACCATTTTTATTTTATAATTTCTATACCTAAGACTGCAAACACTGTTTTAGCAACCTAGTTAACTATCTCCATTTCAAAGATAATACAAACACTGAAAACACGGACACGAAGTGTTCTTAAAAGGTGTCTCAACCAGTACAGTATAACATTAATAAGTCATCTAAATAAAATATTCCTGCTTCAACACTCACGTTAAATAGTACAAACAGTTAATTTAATGGTTGTACATATACAGAATTTGTATTTCTTGCTTTGTTGTAAACAAAATAACTGCTCTATAACTTTATATAATTCCAGAATTTAACTCCTTCCCCTAATGTTGCTATAGTACCGTGCCACCACAGGCCGACCAGACTCTATTTCAATGGATCTAACTCTTTTCCATATAAAAATAAGGTCCTTGGAATCAAATATGCGAAATAAAAAACAATCTTTATTAAAGATTATTATATTTTATAGTGACTATATTATCGTGTGTTCCAAAAAAACTCATTTAGGGAAAGAAAGATAGAAAATCTAGTCATGTCTTAACTTAAGTCTGTTGGTGAATGTCAGATTGCAATTTGTTTATGAACACATCTGTCACTGTGAAAGGTTGCAGTTTACACTGCATTAAGTTTAATTGTATCAAGCAAAGAGAAAAATAAGATGGCAGGTACACAACAACAACGAGTGTAATAATCATAACGGTCAATAAAAATTGTTTTTGTTAAGTGTTTTGTATATTTTTAGGAAAATAATTCAAGATCAAGATGTAATTTAGTTCTCTCTGACTTAGTAGTTCACTTGCATCAATGGGTATATCTCAAGTTACGGCAAACTTCAATTTGATTATAGCATGCTGAGAATGAGTTTTTTTTTTGGAACACACGATATAATAGTAGTGTCTGCTTAATAACAAGGGGGAGTAACTAAAACATTCAGTACTGTTCATTTATTCCATAAAAATTATTAACACTAATTTTATAGTCCCTTTCATGTGTAATATGACTTTTACAAATAATATTTAACTATTTTCCAGCAAATAAAGAAATATGTAACTTTCAGTTACAGAAAATTGTTGCATTTGGCAGAATAGTATATTTACCAGCAAAAAGCATGGATTTGATATTAATTTTGAAGACGACTGTATATAATTGTATGATTGAAAAGCTTTCCAATAAATGGAAATTTTACTATCATCCATATGGGTACCTGTTGGTGGAATGACACGAATGTAACAGCACAAGTAATGAGCAAAACAAAATTTCCTGCAATTTGATAAATTTTTATTATTATATCTGTTAATATAATGTCTAACCCTTTTCACATACCTAAATACTGAGATGAAAAAGGCCATTCACACAAATTTCTCCTAAAATGAACCCTAGTCCCTAGGCAAGACAAATATCTTGTAGAATTCTTGTAACAAATAGTAGTCTATTTATAGTGTTAAGAGTATTCTATCAATTCGAAAACCACCACAGATGTTTTAGAATTTCATTATTAAAAAGTAAAACTATACAGTAAATCCAGTAACTTGTAGAATTATTAAATACTCGTATATTAGCATCAGTATACAAAATTTTATATGATTAGCAATTTTGTTTAGAAGGTTTAAATAAGCCTTTGGCATTTACTAGTTTAGGTAGGTAATCAAGAATTGCTGTCCGTATTTAATAAAGGTAACGTGGATAGCATCGTTGCTGTTGATGCAATAAGTTGGAATTTTTCAAGAACTGAGTGGTTTCTAAGGCTGAAAAATAGTGCACGGCATCTGAGGTCAAACCTAGTACTTTATTTTTGTAATCAAGGTTGCAATGGCTTAAGCTACCAGCCCTCTAGCGGGTCTAGTCTATATTGAATATTAAATTTTAAATTTTAAAATAATAAACACCAGACGCCATAAAGGCACAAGGGAATGACAAAGAAGAAGAATAGAAACATAAGAAGTACCTTTCAGTAACAAAAACTCTCACAAAACATGGAATTATAAACTTAATAAACTCCCGATAGATCAATTGTAAATGTAATCCGCCCTTTAGATCAATGATCACATAATAGTCGGATTTAGTTTGCTGTGATCCTTATCAGCCCTTAGCCAAGTAGATCTGAAATGTATTTGCCAACCAAAGAGTCAATTCATTTTAAACTTGTTAATACCTGTTACCATCAAAGTTTTCTATAATATATAGTTTTCAAATGGTTTTCAACGACAAATTAATTCTTGTCATTTGGGCTCGGAATAGATAAATGGAATTTCAAATTTAGGATGTGATAATAGACATAATTTACAGTACTACCTAGTCTTTGAATGATCAACACTGGCTGTGTTAAAACGGTTGCTGGTCTATAAATGTATGACCAGGCATTTTAAGCAGTAAATTGATATGTCGTCATTTTTGATGGACACTTACCAATAGGTATTTTCTGTAAAATGAATTGCAACAATTGTTCAAAGATGTCTTTACAAGCCACAATTTGTAGTGTCAGCAAGATGGGGCTCTACTTCTCGCAAGTTGAATAGCAGTAAACTGTTGAAGTAGCATAGAGCTTTTACGTAGAGCTAGAGCTGTGTTAACACTCTCAGTATCGGGCTATAAATTAACTCACCCTGTATAAAGGTTGCCCATTTTAACTAATGACACCTTAAAATCAGAAAATAGGCAACCCATTCTACTTCTGAAATGAAACAGTTTTGATTAGTCGCATATGTTGCTACTCTGATCTTTCAAGAGTATTTAAAAACAATGTAAAGTACGAAGTTGTTTCTGAATTGATTGATGAGTTACCTAGTCCAGTCTTCAAGTGTGATAATTTGAAATGAGCATCCTGTATGTATTTCGTTAAATAAAGTACCTACCCATTAGGTAACAAGCAAAAGGAAAATAAGATGCCATTTACAGAACATCGAGTGTATTAATAATAACAGTCAATAAATATGGTTTTTATTAAGTGTTTTGTATATTTTTAGGAAAATAGTTCAAGACCAAGGTGTAATTTAGTTCTCTCTGAGTAGTTAATTTGCTTCAATGGATGTATCAAGTTATGGCAAACTTCAATTTGATCATGGCATGCTGGAAATGAGTTTTCTTTAAACACACGATATCTTTAAATACTTTTGATATTGCTAAAAAATGTTTTTATTAGTTTTTCATTTTGACTGGAGCGATCGTGAAGCTATAGCTGATACAGAAAGGATTCAAGTAAACCCATAAAATTACAGTTATCATCCCATTGAACCGTGTCTCTAGGTGCTCTAATTTTTACATCCCTCCAGTTACACCCAGTATATAATCATTTAAAAACCCTTATTAACTGTAACTAGGTAATCCAAAAACAAAAGCGGAAAACCAATGAAAACGCTGTTAGATTTTCATTTATTTTCAAAGCATGTTTCTTAACAGAAAATATCCATATACACCCTGTATATTTACAATTGCCTGCTCAAAATAACTCACTATAATTTACTCTAACGTTATTGCTAGAAATATGTCGGTTTTCAGTAGCTAGGTACTATGTGTAAATTGAACTAGTTCATGGTATTACTAAGAAGTTGCCATGATATCAAGTTCTAATTTTTAGTAATTAAATTAATACTTCCAAACTTGGTACCGTTAACTGAGAATTCAAGAAACCGCAAATTCGCTCAACAAAATACACCTAAGTAACTGCCATGTTTCTAACCTTAATAGTGGAAAACAAATCCCGGATTCTTTCAAGTTCTCTTTCCAATAGCTTTGTCGAAATAGTACCGGTGTAACAGGATAAAGTTATGGATGTTTTCCCACATTTTTAGTCAATGAAGTACCCACAAAAGCCAATCAACTTAAAATTCTTTGCCGCTGACATACAAAGTGGAATGGCAACTTCAAGGCGTGGGAGAAACCACCGCAATCACCTATCAATCAAGATCGCAGGTCATAGTAACCTATGAATAACAGAAAAATACACAAATTTTGTACATACGAATTTCTAAAAATTACGAGCACGCGCTACGGGACGGAATAAAATAATAATTATGAGGAAGCAGTTTAGGTTACGCAAAAATGTCACTCAATGTCACATGTGCAAACTTATCTGGCCGCGGAATTCGCACGTGAATTAAGTTTAAACAAGCTGGAGAATTACCTACCTCATTGCTGGCCATTTCCGAAGGTATTCGATGGCCCGTCCACCTGCAGCAGTATCAACAATTCTTGGATCCTTAGTTAGCACCTCGTTCGTACTTGCGAACAGCTGTGCACTTCATTTAAACACAAAAATTCACAGTACGCAGCAACCATCAACGTTTACACTTTATTCGTTGCCACCTTGTAAATAACATCGGGACCGTAGCACCTGATCACATAACAAATACCACAAAAACTCAACATTCCTCAGGTGGGAATGGACGGTTCGCGACCTCAGGAAGAGTTCAAATTCTGTACTGTGAATAGGGATCTTAAACCTTAACAAAAATGTTTGTATCGAAGTTTCCAGCACCACAGAACGCGTCCTGCAAATTTTCAGAATATTTTCGTCGACATCTGACGCACCAGCCAAGAGCGGGTCGCCATTTTACACGAACGTCAAATTTCTCTGTCGACGTTGAACGATACGGCCCGAATATAACCGACTGAACTGCCAGATCAGTGACGGCGCTCAAGGCACTAAAGAAGGAAATGTTTCTCTATAAAATGAGATTGTGTAAACTAACGGGTGTCTCAAAATGAGCCGTCATTTTAATTTTTTAATAAAACGCATTATTTAGTGGAAAATATCAAATTTTTTTGTTGCAACATAGAGTATAGAAACGGAGGTTATGTATGGAAAATAATATCCATCTTAACTTTTTTATGAAAATGTTGATAATTTTTTGGCATAATTGTCGAGTAATTGCGTCGAACATCTTACTAAAGTACGTTTTTTTCCTATAAAAATTTTCAAGGTCAAGATAAAATTGGCAAACTGCTTTTTTTAAATTATTAGAAAATTTATTTTCGTCAGGTTTTTCTGTAAACGACTTTTGTCACTTTGACATTTAAAATTAAATTGTCAGTTTTTCTCTTTTGATACTGAATACGCGTAAAAAACGGAATATTTTAAAATTAAATGTAAAAAAGCATTTCTGAAGTGTGCAAAGGAACTGTTGGATTTGCATGTTAACACACCAGAAGAAGGTGTTTACGAAAGATTAGCAAGAGCTTTTGATGTACATAGAACTTTAATGCCAGATTTTAAATTTCCCAATTGTTAGTTCTATAAAGTTACTAAAACAAATTTTACCAACATATATTATTGAAAGGAATCCAAGTTATACCAACATAAACCCTAAATTCTTTGACCTTGAAAATTTTTATAGGAAAAAACGTACTTTTAGAGGTCTTGAATTGTCTGTGGACCATGGGCGTACATTTTATCCTTCAAAAGAAAACCCAAACTGTTCTGAACTGAACCAGAATTCTAAAATGTATGGATTAATTCCACCACAGTGCTGCGAGACGATGGGGCGTAATGACGAACTTTCTCACCATTTTTACTTCCTTTTACAATAACTGCTTTCCTTTCGCATGCATCAAACCCCGACGGCTAGAAGCCCGAGTCGCTCGGTGCTGCTCGTGAATGGAACGCGATTCAGCGGCTTAGCGCACATCTAGCGGGCGCCAAAAGTTTCAAACAGTCACATAACCTTAAAACGTTATTTTGAGAAATTTTTGTTTGGTGCTGAACAGTAACAAAAACTCGCTGAAATTCATTTTCATTTTTTATTATTACCAAAAATATTCCAACACTTTAAGAACTTATAGTATACTGAAAAATTAAATCTATGCGCCCACTATTTTACTACAATATCACAAGTGAATTGTCTTCTTCTATCAGTCTTTGTTTTCCTAATAGCAACTGCTTTAGAAAATGAAACAAATTTAGATGTAGGAATGGTAAGAGTTTAATAAAATGTTTAATTAATAACTTAGTTAATTAAATTTAACAAATTCAAAATCCTAACAATTACAAAAAAATTAACATTCCTATAGCTAAAAGTTCTGTTCATGCGCAAAGATGAGGTTTTATTTCAATGATGACATTTTTCTTCAAAAAATTTAGCACAGCACCTAAAACCAGGGAGAAGTTCCACCTAACCTCAAATGATTTCGCCTTCGCGCCTTTTAAAAATTAATAGTATGCCATGCTGGCTGGCTGTAGCTTCGCGCCCCGACCAACGAGCTGGTCCTTGAGAGGAAAGAGGAAATAAGCCCAGAGCGATTCCGAGGTTAAACGCCCTTGTGAAAGAAACGAGGTGCGCGAGAGTTTGGAGCCGCTCCGAGCTGCTCCCATGGATGAAAGGAAAGCGCCTAATAAAGGAAGTATTGGATTCGCCCCAAAAATTCGAAAATGAGTTTTCAACAGATCTTCACGTTTTAGAGTCCCCTGATCCCAAAAAACATATTTTTTTCATTGGTCTGTCTGTGTGTCTGTCTGTCTGTGTGCCTGCCTGTGAACAGATATCTCAAAAACGGAAAAAGAGGTATGGCGTTGAAACTTCATATATAAGTTTTGTGTACTATGTAGATGCGACAGCAAGCTTTTGAAGAAAATCGCATAAGCGGAAGTAGGTGTTTACTCTTGTGATTTTTCAGTTTTTTTCGATTTTTTCAAAAACGGCTCTAACGATTTTTTTTAACTTTAGATTTTTATTAAATTTTTAATTTGTATTGATGTGAGATAGGTGATTTTCCAGTTAAATACTTCTAAAATGGGCTTCTTTTGTTTTTTTTTCTATTTTTTTTTTATTAACTCCTATTTTAAATAGAACACCCGGCATATTATTACATTTTTGAATTCAGCTTAAAATTCTAGAGAAAATTTGTCTTAAACTAACATTTTATTTTGTACCGTTTTTGTAAAATTTGTAATTTTTGAAAATTTTTGACAAATGCCTAAAAATTTAGAATCAAATTTTTAGCTAATTATAAGATCACTGTAAAAAGAAGTTGTGTGCGTGTATCACACCAGATTTTTGTAGTTACTTTTTACAACGTACGCGTTGCTTGTTCGCGTATATCTCCATGACTAAACTCCATGTTTCCTCTTGACAGCTGGCAAAGTTTTAGTACTCTATGTTCGTCACAAACAAATTGCGGTAAATTTAAAATGACGGCTCATTTTGAGACACCCGTTATAAAGCATACATTTCGTTTTTACCTCCTTTTACAATAAAGTATTGGATTCACCCCAAAAATTCGAAATTGAGTTTTCAACAGATCTTCACGTTTTAGAGCCCCTGAACCCAAAAAACATATTTTTTTTCTATGGTCTGTCTGTGTGTGTGTGTGTGTGTGTCTGTGTGTGTGTGTGTGTCTGTGTGCCTGCCTGTGTGTCTGTGAACAGAATATCTCAAAAACGAAAAGAGGTATGACGTTGAAACTGCATATATAAGTTTTGTGTACTATGTAGATGCGACAGCAAGCTTTTGAAGAAAATCGCAATACCGGAAATAGGTGTTTACTCTTGTGATTTTTCAGTTTTTTTCGATTTTTTCAAAAACGGCTCTAACGATTTTTTTCAAACTTCACATTTTTATTACATTCTGAATGTGTATTGATGTGAGATAGGTGCTTTTCCAGTTGAATACTTCTAAAATGGGTTTCTTATGTTTTTTTCTATTTTTTTATTAACTCCTATTTTAAATAGAACACAAAGTATATTATTACATTTTTGAATTCAGCTTGAAATTCTAGAAAAAATTTGTCTCTTCAACTAACGTTCTATTTTATTCCGTTTTTGCAGAATTTGTAATTTTTGAAAATTTTTGACAAATGCTTAAAAATTTTAAATCAAATTTTTGGCTAATTATAAGATCACTGTAAAAGGAAGTTGCGTGCGTATATCACACCAGATTTTGTATAAATACAACACACATTATCACGAGAAAATACCTACTTTATACAGAATGTATTAAAAATTGCATAGAATATTTACATCACAGTTATGTCGAAAATCAAGTATTTTTCTTTTGGGGCAAAAGATATTCGGGGGTTAAGCATATCCTGAGTGCATCAAGTTTAATCGGTTGATAATAATAGCTATTTATGTTACAAATTGCAAAATTGAAACGTTTTAGGCACGCGACGGCGGAAGGTCGTGTTTGACATCGCGCCAAGTGCAAAAGTGTAATTAACAAAATTATGTACAGTAAAAGGCATTTTCATTTAAAAGCTTCTACACACACCGGCAAAATTAGAGGAACACAAAAATAGTCATATTTTAGGATGTTCTGTAGCATTATTTAACTGAATTATGTTTTAAGCTTTAATGTTAGCAATACACACCTTCAGAGACTAACAATTAACGATATAACAGATGAACCTACCTAATTCAAACAGTTTACTGAGTACAATGAAAAACTTCAGAACAAAAACAATTGTCTTCTCCTCATAAAAAGTAATTTTTTTATTATGGTATTAAACATATGGGTGTAATTAATAACGCGTGTTCCACCCCCACGATCTCTGATTACTGCTTCCATACGTCTATTCATACCATGGATGATGCCATCGATGGTTTCTTGAGGCAGAGTGGAACACTCTGTCACTAGTGCCGTCTTTAGCTCATCTAGGGTTTGTACTGATGGATTTCTGGCCCGGACCCGTCTCCCCAATATGTCCCATATGTGTTCGATGGGATTCATATCAGGAGAACGTGCTGCCCAATTCTTGGCATGAATACCAACTTCGAGTAGGTAATCCGAAACACAGCAAGCAGCATGGGGGGCGAGCTTTATCCTGCATTAAGACAAAATCCTTCCCTATAAATAGGGCAAATGGCACAACATGATCTTGCAAAATGTCTGTAATATACTGTGCACCTGTCAGTGAACCTTCTGCAATAACCACTAATTCCGTACGTGTTCCCAAACATATCCCACCACAAACCATAACTGAGCCTCCTCCATTTGAGACTGGGGGAACAATGGTACATTGTAAATATCGCTCCCCTCGGCATCTCCATACTTTCTCTCTACCATCAATCACTTTTATACAAAAGCGGCTTTCGTCGGTGAACAGAACTTTACCCCACTGCTCCAAAGTCCAAAATCGGCGTTCACGTGCAAACTCCAGTCTTGCTGTACGATCCGTACGTCAAGTTTTGGCTCTTTTGCAGGAGTTTTGGAAGTCAGTCCAACCTCATTCAGTCTTCTCCTGACTGTTCTTTCACTTACACTTACGTGACGCACATCTTCTAAGGCATTTCTGGTCTGAACAGCCATTAAACGTCGATTTCTGAGAGTCTGTAGTATAATAAAGCTTTCATCCCTAGCAGTTGTCGATACCGGAAAAAGGTCCGCAGGAAAAAGTTCCGCGGAAAATGTTCCGCCGGAAAAAGTGCCGTGGGGAAATAAATCCGCAGGAAAAAGTTCGGCAAGAAAAAGTTCCGCAGGAAAGCGATGCTTTGGTGTTTTGTCCATGTTACATGATTAATAAGTACCATACCATAGGGTACAAATGCATATGATAAAAATGGAAAAATTTGCTGGGCTCTTATGTATATTATAATTACATTTATAGTATTTTAAATTACTACAGTGACTATATAATCACAGTGTGGCCATACAATTTTTGACTGGTACTTTTTTATCCAATATCAAAATACGATTTTGCGGAAAACCATGATGATGTAATAAAAAAATATAATTTTTTAACGGTGTAAGCGACATTTGATAACAAAAAATTACTAAAGTCAAAATAAAATTTTTCAATTCATTTGCTGAAGTGAAAGAAAGTTATTCAAAATGACTAATCTCTCAAATACAATAAAATACCACAAAGAGGTTTAAATGTTGAAGAAATATGAGTCATAAGGTGTTTTCATCAATTTATTACAATTAATGGAAATTGGAAAGTTCAAATCCAAAACGCAAATGATATCACATCATTTGTATAGAAATCTTCTCGGTAATTTAATGTGCTTTATTAACATCTAAATTATATTAAATAGATACATGGACTAAACTCCAATCTAGCCCACTGGTGCTTAGGCGCATGCGCTTGATAATGTAATTCTCAGTTTGTCGGAGGTTCTACAAATGTTCAAACAATGGAGGTAAAACACGAGAGTTTCATGCCAGACCCAATTTTGGCTGCAGTCAAGGTGCGAATTTAGGTTAGCTGCAGTTTAAGATTTGTGTGTACTTAGTACAAAAATGTCTGTGTATCACCATAAAACAAGCAGTTAGTCCAATCGTCGACAATAATATTGAATTTGAATTTCCCAATGAGCATTTCTCTTATTTATAGCTTAAAATCCAGTTTCGCCACTGGCATAACAGTTCCTCTAATTTCATATTCCGGAAATGTCAAAATGTACGAGTGGGCTATACTGGAGTTTTCCCGACATTAACTACCTGCCATACATGTTCAACCTGGAATTGCAAATGTACACCGCAATAATCTATTGAACAGTTACTTACGAATATTTAAGCAATATAAAACTTACAAGAAAATATTTATTTCTCTGTTAAATGTTCTGGATTGTTTGTTGTTATTACTGTTCTGATTATCGTAAATAACTAATTTGTGAAAAACGTCAAAATATGGTTCTTTTCCGTATAAACAAACTATAATTTGGAAAACTCATGGCCGCGGGAATACTAATGGCGAATTTCATCACGTGATACGTCCACTCAAACTTTTGACAAGTTATAAAATGCCAATGTCTTATTTTGACATTAGTAACCTTTTGGGGTGAAATTCGGTGCACGGTCCGGTCTATTTCGCATCCGCTGCGAGCGAAGTAAGTTTATAGTTCGATCAGCGTGTATGTCAAAATGCTGTGGGTGCCGCTTGCCATTATCAATGTTTAAAGCAATGCGTTGCGCTCTCGGCGGTGGTCCAGGTTAATGGTTTATGTTAGCTGTTAGGTCTTGATAATTTTTTTTAGAGAAAAAATACGAGAGTTTGTTCAACGCAATGAGTTGCGCTCTCGGCGGTGGTCCAGGTTAATGGTTTATGTTAGTTGTTAGGTCTTGATAATTTTTTTTAGAGAAAAAATACGAGAGAGAGTTTGTTCAACGCAATGAGTTGCGCTCTCGGCGGTGGTCCAGGTTAATGGTTTATGTTAGTTGTTAGGTCTTGATAATTTTTTTTAGAGAAAAAATACGAGAGAGAGTTTGTTCAACGCAATGCGTTGCGCTCTCGGCGGTGGTCCAGGTTAATGGTTTATGTTAGTTGTTAGGTCTTGATATTTTTTTTTAGAGAAAAAATACAAGAGAGAGTTTGTTCAACGCAATGAGTTGCGCTCTCGGCGGTGGTCCAGGTTAATGGTTTATGTTAGTTGTTAGGTCTTGATAATTTTTTTTTAGAGAAAAAATACGAGAGAGAGTTTGTTCAACGCAATGCGTTGCGCTCTCGGCGGTGGTCCAGGTTAATGGTCTATGTTAGTTGTTAGGTCTTGATAATTTTTTTTTAGAGAAAAAATACGAGAGAGAGTTTGTTCAACGCAATGCGTTGCGCTCTCGGCGGTGGTCCAGGTTAATGGTTTATGTTAGTTGTTAGGTCTTGATCATTTTTTTTTAGAGAAAAAATACGAGAGAGAGTTTGTTCAACGCAATGAGTTGCGCTCTCGGCGGTGGTCCAGGTTAATGGTTTATGTTAGTTGTTAGGTCTTGATAATTTTTTTTTAGAGAAAAAATACGAGAGAGAGTTTGTTCAACGCAATGCGTTGCGCTCTCGGCGGTGGTCCAGGTTAATGGTTTATGTTAGTTGTTAGGTCTTGATAATTTTTTTTTAGAGACAAAATACGAGAGAGAGTTTGTTCAACGCAATGCGTTGCGCTCTCGGCGGTGGTCCAGGTTAATGGTTTATGTTAGTTGTTAGGTCTTGATAATTTTTTTAGAGAAAAAATACGAGAGAGAGTTTGTTCAACGTTACATTTTTATGTTCACTGTTATTTTTGCGCATGCGCACTAGACCGGACCGTGCACCGAATCTTGACCACCTTTTGTAACTGTGATTATATTGCAGGTTAAGTTTTACGTCAGTCTGTGTCAAACAACAAACAAACCCTAACCTTTTAATCTTGAATTTGACAGAGACTGACAATACACTTCAATACTGCCAAACGTATAACACATATCAAGGCCTGCTCAGAATCATTTTTTTTATCTCATGGTATAATCTGTAGTGTAAGTTGCCTTTTTTATGAATAAAACATTATGTATGAAATCAACATTATGTTATTATTTCTTATTTAACTTTTCCACGGCCGTGGGTGTTCACGCGTAACTTTTTCCTGCGAAACTTTTTCCTGCGGATTTATTTCCCGACGGCACTTTTTCCGGCGGAACATTTTCCGGTGGAACTTTTTCCGGCGGAACTTTTTCCGGGATTCACTTCTTGCTCGTTTCCTACCTTGGCCACGTCTTCGTGTGAAAGAACTGGTATGTCTAAACCTTTTTACATTGCGATGTACAACAGATACCGATACTCCCAGGATTCTGCTAACCGATCTGTAAGTGTAGCCATTTTCGACCATTGTTAGAGCTCTAGCGACATTTTTCACGACAACAGGAAACAAAATCGTAAACCTTGGTTGTAAACTAACCAAGAAATAAGCACTTCTTTTCAAGAATAAAATCGTAAACCATCGTTGTAAACTAAGCAAGAAATAAGCACTTGTTTTCAAGAACACAAAAACCCAAGCAATATGTCAACAATAAAACAAATGATAATTAGGCTCAAATGGGTGGCTAGATTTAATGTTAGATTGCTATTTTTTATTCATCATACCTGCAGAAGTAATATTTATAACCAAATTGAGTCATACATATCCTAAAACATAGGGAAAATATGACTTTTTTTTTGTTCTTCTACTTTTGCCGGTGTGTGTATTTTACATCTTAATAGTATACCACATAACAAACCGCAAAGTGACATACCAGGTGACAGTGTGACCAGGGCCGTGCTCTTATCTTCTTTATTTATGAATCGATTTGGATAAACTTTTAAACGAAGATACTAGAAATAATTTCTGACTGACCAATAGATATAGTCAAAATGGCCGACTTCCTATTTTACCAGAAATGAGATCAACTTTAATTTTTTAAATAAATCACCCTGTATATTTTAGGTTTTTCAGAATTTACGAGTCAAATTACATACAATAGTTTTGCGAAATTTTAATTTTTTCAAACAAAAAAATATTTTTTCAAGTTTTATTTTTTGCCATAGAAGACCGTGACTTGGAAAAATCAGTTCTAATTGACTCTTGAAATTAGCTATTTTATCAATAAGGTCAATAAAAAAGCTTTAATAAAAGAATAAAATTTGCTAAACAAGTTTTAAAAAAAGTCACTTTTTTAAATGGCACCTACTAAAGGCCATCTTGCCATTAAACAGCAAATTTAATTACCAATCGAAGGATATGCATCATGCACTACTTTATCTCTATCTAATATTGAAAATTAACTAATTAATTAATTTTTTAAATATTTTTCTGTAATACCTAAGTAAATTTGGCGACACTGTTGTATGTAATTTGGGTTGTAGATTCCAAAAAACATAAAATATGTACGATGATCCTTTTAAAAAATCAAAGTTAGTGTTATTTCCGGTGGAACTGGAAGTCGGCCATTTTGATGACATTAGTGTGACACTCCTAAATTATGTCTAGTATCCTTGTATCAAATTTCATTCAATTTCATTCTTAAGTAACAGAGATAGAGGCATGGCCCTGGTTTCATTGTCACCCAGTATATCATGCGAGTATATTTGAGAAACGAGGCGAAACGTATAGAAGCCGAGTGCTTACAAGTTTACGACACAATTTCGAGCAAGTTATGTACGCTGTTTTTCCCACAAAAACAATTTTACAATTTACTGAATGACTATAGCAGTTCGTGTCTAAGGTATCTGAGACTCCGCATACCTAGACCTTGCCCGTAAGAAACAAACAAACGAACACGCACAGCTTTATTATGACAACCGACAACGTCAATAGATTGTTGGTAATTTTAGGTTAAAATGACATATTGTCAGCGATTTTTAGGTTAAAATGACATATTAAGTGCACTGTATAACCGAGAATTGTGCAATATTTTCATAACAAACACGTTCGTTATCATAACGACGGATGAATGATATTGTAATTTTTCGTGGCTACGACTGTGTGACTCTGAATGTAGAAACTGTCAATTTCGTACATGGGCGTGGGAAAGTTATTTATGGCACACAATAAATATGTAAAAAAACAAATTTTGTATTGACAGCAGTAAAAAGTCATAATCACAAATTGCAAAGTACGGAGATTAGAGTGCCTTAATAATATGACAGATTTGTAGCAGTGGTTAGTGTGGCCACGATTGTCTAATAAACAAAGACGTAGATATGGTATTCTTTTTCTAGCATTGCAAGAAAGATAAATAGACTATCTTCAAAGATCTACAGTCGGCTCCTTAGAAATCGGGACAATACGTACTATGATATATTTTACATGTATATATTTTTAAGTGTATAAACTGGGTTTTTGCAGTTGTTATGGTTTTGATTGTTACATAATTTTCCAAATATTGCGTTTTTCTTTTGGTTGATAGTAAAATTCCAATAATACAAAAAAATAATAATGAATCAAACATTAGAACACAACACATTACGTGTCCCAATTTCTAAGGCGCCGACTGTATATAATCTGGAGGACACTAGCGTTACAAAAGGGGTGGGAAAATCAAATAGAGCATAACCAGTCTCCAAAGAGTTGCTACAATTACATGTAGACAGACATTTTCATCTAAGAGATTGTGAGAAATGCAAAATACTTTGCATACAAAGAATTACTACTTATCAGAATAACAACTTGTGATATGATAACGTTAAACAAAAAAAATTCCCCCGTGGCCTTTCGTTCAAACATCATTTTGATAATCAGCTGATTGACTTAACCCTGTAACAAATAGTGTAGCCATACGGCAACAAAGTTTTTAAGTTACATTTTAGCGTTGTTCGGTTCGTTACCATTACAAACCTTGTAGACATGCGCCTACAATGTATTTTAAGTTGCCTAACCTACAAAACCATCACTGCCAATTGTCCCGCCAATGTTAGAACCGTCATTTCTGAAGTGCTTGTGCATGTGCATACAGTAGGTAATGTCTGTGTAACGGTCCAAAACAATAAGATTTTATGTAGGTATAAGTAATCTTTTATACACATTTATTATATTTTTGTAGTAGGGTAACGAAAGTGTGCTTTATTGAATAGTAATGTTTCCTACCACAACTACTTGTCGGAAGCTCTAGTTTTATGCACTTGATTTTGTCCGTAGCCATATGGCAACAAGGGTTGATCACGTATGTTATTTTCAGGGTTTTGCAATGGATGAATTCCATGCAATATCTACCCAAATAAAAAACAAATAGCTGTTTTACCTCCATCTGCAAATGTTTCAGATTTTGAAGATTTATCTGAGTCTGAGGGCGAACTTCTTGCTCCCGATTCTGATTTTGAATTGGCAAGTTTACCACTTGGATTTGAAGAACTCGAGGAAATTATAAGCGAAACGGATCTTAGTGATTCAGAAACAGAAATTTATAACTATTCTAATTCTAAAAATAAAAATGTTGCTAAGACACCTCCAGCGAAGAAAAGGAAAACCCAAAAACCTGTTTACAAAAAGTGGAGTAAAGCAGATCTAATACCTCGTGATTTTCTCCACAAGGAAATTGAAGACAATATAACTGATGCTAGATTGCCCTTAGAATACTTCACAGTTTTTTTTTCTTCAAATATATACAGCACATAGTAGACCACACAAATTTATATAGTACTTAAGTTACAGGAAAGTGTATAGATACGAACAACAAAGAAACTGCAGATTTTTTATCAATATTTTTAATAATAAGAATAATCTCCCTATACTACCTATAAAGCCGTTCACGACCTTTTTGGGACAGAGTTGGCTATGATTTTTTCTTTTCATGTTGGACTAACTGATTCGATGATGTAGCGGATGCAACTTTTTTTTCTGTCAGTGTCTGTTCGACATTTTCTTGCCACAACATTGCCAGATTTATTATTTTAATATTCGTAAGAAAATAAATGATTTAACAAATGTGTAAAAATAATTTTAATTTCCGTCAAAGGAAAAGTCAAAATGTCCAAAATAATTTTGTTACAACAAAAAAATTCGATTAAACGATGCTGCTTCCAATTTAAAAAGAACAGACCAAATTTGAAAGAACGCGAGTCGATGTGGAGACTAGAAAATATCCGGCAACAATGTACCTATTCAGAAAATATAACCTTAAACTGAAAACAACCTAACCTAACACAAAAAGTGTCAATTTCCATGAGGGAGTTTAGTTGCAAGAGGTTCTGCCAACAAAATTACTAGATGGTCATAGACTCACCTGACCCAAAAAGATCGTGAAAGGCTTATAGTTATTACGATTACTGGGCTGCAAATACCAGGATACCACAAGTAGTTGATATTATTTGACTGAAACGTT
Organism: Agriotes lineatus; assembly: GCA_940337035.1. Taxonomy (NCBI): domain Eukaryota; kingdom Metazoa; phylum Arthropoda; class Insecta; order Coleoptera; family Elateridae; genus Agriotes; species Agriotes lineatus. The sequence continues at coordinate 147,826 of CALNHX010001112.1, forward strand.
TGAAACTTCTCCGAAGACTCATACACTTCAATGAAAATAGTCAGTCTGAAGGAACGAAAGATAGATTTTATAAAGTGAGACCTTTGATGAACTTTGTACGATCTAACTGCCTAAAACGCCAAAATGAGAATGAATTTTCGGTAGACAAAATCATGGTGCCCTATAAAGGCACACGTGCGGGCAATCTCCGTCAATATCTTCAAAGTAAACCCCATAAATGGGGATACAAGTTCTTCGCATTAGCTGGAGTATCTAGAATAATTTATGATTTTATAGCTTATCAAAAAACTACCACCTTTGATCTGCTAAATGAAGATCAGAAACTAACAGACGAAGAACAAAATTTTGGAGTGGGTTCTAAGGTGTTAATTGCTTTGTGCAAATCACTTAATAGTGACATCGACAATGCAGTTTATTTTGATAATTATTTTTCAAGTTTGCAACTGTATGCTAGAGCAGATTCAAAGCGGACCCTACATAACAAACGACGAGGTGAGAGCAGCTATCAAAAGATTAAAAAACAACAAATCTCCGGGACCCGATAAAATACACGGTGAACTGCTAAAATTACTTGAGGATAGCCAACTCGAAATTATAACACGCTTTTTCAACATGATTTACGACTCCGGTAATCTACCTAAAGAATGGTTACTATCAATATTCATACCCTTACCAAAGAAAGCCAACGCTAACAAATGCGAAGATCATCGTATTATCAGCCCCATGAGCCACGTTCTGAAAATTTTCCTACGTATCATTCATTGTCGTATATACAACAAACTAGAACAAAACATATCAGACGTGCAATTTGGATTCCGAAATGGTTTCGGCACAAGAGAGGCACTTTTTAGCATTCAGGTCCTCATTCAGAGAGCTCGTGATGTCAATGCTGATATATTTGCTTGCTTTATAGACTTCGAGAAGGCGTTTGATAGGGTACATCATGATAAACTCATTCCGATCTTGCGCACATTGAATGTCGACGATAAAGACATACGAATTATTTCCAATTTATACAAACACCAGAAAGCTATTGTTCGCATAGACGGTCAAACATCTGAGGAATTCAATGTGAGAAAAGGAGTACGACAGGGCTGTATATTATCTCCTGCTCTTTTCAATGCCTACTCCGAAAAATTGTTCCAGGAAGCCCTTGAAAACACAGATCATGGAATAAAAATAAATGGAGAAGTGATAAACAATCTCAGGTATGCTGACGACACTGTCCTTCTTGCAGACAGTGCAGACAGCCTCCAGAGGTTAATAGACCGGGTAACTATAGCAAGCGAAAAATACGGAATGAAGCTCAACTGTAAGAAAACACAAGTATTAGTAGTCAGTAAAAATACCAATATTGTCACACAATTCTCAACAGGAGATACACCTTTAATACGAACAGAGAGCATTACATACTTGGGAACCAGAATCAGCGATAGTTGGGATCACTCAATAGAAGTTAAATGCCGCATTGAAAATGCCAGAAACGCTTTCAAAAGACTAAATAAGGTACTGTGCAACCTTTCGCTGAATCTTGATCTTCGTCTTCGTGTTCTTAGGTGTTACGTGTTCTCCATACTGTTATACGGGGCAGAGGCATGGACACTTACAAATGCCTCCTGCAAGCGCCTAGAAGCATTCGAGATGTGGTGCTACCGTCGAATGCTACGCATTTCATGGACATACCATATCTCCAACCATACAGTCCTATGTCGCTTGCAAAAAGAACTGGAAGTCATGACCACCATAAAACAAAGAAAGTTGTCCTACTTCGGGCACATCATGCGTAATGGTAAATATCGCCTACTACAACTAATTTTGCAAGGAAAAATCGACAGTAAAAGAGGACCAGGACGCCGACGAATATCTTCGCTTAAGAACTTGAGGCAGTGGTCCGGATTGACATCCGCAAAACTTTTTCGCTCGGCTGCAAATAAAATAAAATGGGCTAGTGTGATCGCCAACATCCAAAGAAGATAGGCACTTTCAGAAGAAGAAGAAGAAGCAACTGTATGAATACCTCCTAAGAACTATGAAGATTTATAGCTAAGGAACATTGAGATCTAACAGAATTTGAGATTGCCAGTTAGACAGAGAAAAAATTTGCTAAAAAGAGGTCGAGGTAGCTATAATTATAGATCTAACGGCACCGTAATTATTACTAAATGGGCTGATAATAAATATGTTCTATTGAGAAGCACTTTATATGGTAAAACGATATAGCAAAGAAGACAAGAAAAAAGTGAACATTCCATGTCCATCAATTATTACCCAATACAATAAACATATGGGAGGTGCAGATAAATCTAATTCATTAGTTGGTCTATATCGGGCTGCTAGTAGAGCCAAAAGATGGTACTTTCCAATATTTTCTTATCTGTTACATTTATGTGTTACTAATGCCTGGTTGAGCTACAAACAGGACTGTGCTGTGTTAAATCAAACATCTATACTCCTAAAAATATTTAGAGGATATATTGCTGCTAGTTTAGCAAATGCGGGAAAAACTAAACGCGGAAGACCCTCGAGGGAGTAAGCAGAAGTTCTGAATAAAATCAAAGCACCAGTTTTACCTCGATCAGTGGAAGCAGTTACAACTAACACTGTTGCACACTGGCCAGTCAATGCATTAAAAGGTCGTTGTATAAACTGCTCCAAGGACTTTACAAGAATAATGTGCCAAAAATGTAATATCAGATTATGTTTAGTTGATGGAAAGAATTGTTTTATTGATTTTCATACCAATAAATAATTATTACTTTGTTTGAAAATAAAATATTTTGTTCTTATGAAAGTTTATATTTTGTTCCTGTATTGCTAAAAATATAAATTTGTAAATATTAATGATAATTATAGTTGTTTATAGATGTACCTACCGTTTGCTATTTGAAATTTGGCCACCACACCTGATATAAAAAAATGCATGTATAGGACAATGTAGCCATTTGGCTACAAAATCAAATATCACTTCCGTTTGATGTCAAGTAGGTACATGATAAGATCGTAAAGGTCATTTATATATGTCATCATCACCATCATCATCCAGCCCTTAAAGTCCACTGCTGGACATAGGCCTCCCTCATTGATTGCCATTTTCGTCGGTCTTGGGCAGTCTGAACCCAATTATTTGCAACTCTTTTGATGTCGTCGGTCCATCGGGTAGGTGGTCTCCCTATACTACGTTTGTCAGCTCTTGGGCGCCATTCAAGAAGTCTCTTCGTCCATCTATCGCCACTCATTCTGGCTATGTGACCTGCCCAGTTCCACTTAAGTTGACATATCCGCTTTACAACATCAGTTATTCCTGTTCTCTGCCGTAGGTCTTCGTTTGTAACATGGTCTCTCAAAGATATGCCCAGCATTGACCTTTCCATCCTACGTTGTGCAATTTTTATTTTTCGAGCTGTTCCAGATGTTAAAGTTAGAGTTTCTGCACCGTAAGTCATAACAGGTAAAATGCATTGCTCATAAACTTTTCTTTTTAGGCATGTTGGAAGTTTGCTTTTGAAAACATCACGGAGTCTACCAAACGCTGCCCAGGCGAGAGATATTCTTCTGGTTAACTCGCATGTTTGATTATCTCTTGAGATTCTAATTTCATGTCCCAAATATGTATACTTTTCCACTTGTTCGACAAAAGTCGTCGGGGAAGTACAACAGGACCAATCAAGAAGTCGTTGATAATTTCTGCCCACACATTTAATAAAAACTGCGCTTGATGTCTGGACTGAATAATAGCATGAGGGTTTCTTCTTGCGACTGGTGTAAATTATGAAAATTGACGATACCATCTCTTGTAAAGCCAGCTTCATCAGTAAAGAGCACACACGTCAGAAAGAGACGATCGGCGGCGCATGTCTGTAACAACCATACACAGTAAGCTTCTCGTGGTGGGAAGTCATTCTCACTAAGTCCCTGTACTCTTTGCAGGTGGTACAGATAAAGCTGATTAGTTCTTAAAATCCGCCACACACTCACATGATCGACAACTTCCGCCGATGCAATTCTTCCAGTACTAACACCTGCATTTTCTTCAACACGATCCAACACACGTTCTTCCAAGTCCAAAGTTCTTGTAGTTCCTGGTCTGCCGCGATCTCGGACTACCGGTTTGAAGGATCCTGCTTCCCTTAATCTAATATGAAGCCTTTCGAACGTTTTTTCATTTGGTAAACGTCGGTTTGGGAAATGGTCTGCGTAAAGTCTTCTTGCTTCTGTTCTGTTACAATGTGCCAAACCATACATTAAATGCATGTCGGACATCTCTTCGAAAGAATAATCTGCCATTTTGTACTATTAATTAGAAAACAGTACTAATAAAATAAATTACTTAATCAACTGTCACCACTGAAAACAAAAAGCACGAACTGCCTACTTAATATTGGTCTGAAAAGCTTCAAGTAAATTTCTTTAAATTCACCGCTGTAATTCAGTAACGAACCATTTTAGGACATATGTTTCTATAAACTGTTTTGCTTATTTTTAGTTGTAGAAACCGTCTATGTATAGCCAACCCAACATTTTTGTAACACCCTGTATAATAACTTAACCCGAGGTAATATTGATAAGCAATAACAAATATTTAGGAAACAGGTACAGGTAGCCAGTTTACAAATCGACAAACACATATAAACAAAAACGATCAAACTATACCAAATTCTTTTCAGCGCTTTGCATTAATGTTTCAAACAAACTGGCAAAGAATTCATTCTGATAGGTTATGCCATTCTCCAGATATCGACTTTTCCGCCTTTCCTTTAAGACCAAACCGTAAAGCGGTTGTTATCTTTATAAAAGTTATGTAGTTTTATAAGATCTTTCATATAACTCCAGGTTGGTTCCAATTGATCGAGAGGTTACGACAAAAATAATGAATTGGTCGAGTTCAAAAACAAAATGAATAATTTGAAGCGATAAAATAACCGATAGATCAGGAAGAGTTCAGAAAATAAGACATATGAGTAGGCTTTGAAACTGTTACCAACAAGGCAACCCAGTCGATGGTTTTTAACAAGGATCTTTGGTATGAGTTAAAACGAAATGCTACTGCTGGAATTTTCGTGTTGGAAAAACGAGCTAGAACATTCAATAGAAAATAAACAAAAAGCAATGAAGCACGCAATTTGGAATAAAAGAAAAATCAGTTTCCCAATAGCTATCAGTGCGTTGATTGCGTAAAGTTGAAATTCTCGGTCGCAGTACCCTTAACTATTCAAATCCAATCAGAGAATCTCTGGAAACTATAAATAATTATGACAACTTCAAGCAAGAAGATTGTTATTGATTAGGTTATTCATACAAACTAACTCATAGGAATTGATCATCCAATTTCAATGATGCAGCACCCCGAAGTCAATAGCTTTGACTAAGTGACACTTGCAGATATTTGACTAGAAGCAAACTACGATTACTTAGACCTTTAGATAAGTTCCTGAGTTGCAATACGTACTTTAATAGTCAGCTCTGTCTCAGTGAATAAATCTCCACACAATCCCGTAACAAATGTTAAAAAAAATTGAACAATAAAAGGCAGATTGAAAACCACTCTGGAACAAGAACCGCATACCTACAACATTATTCAATTCAACAGTTATGAGTTATAAATGTTATGGCATGGACAACAACATTCCAACAACAAAAAAATGGGGAAATGGTTTTAGTCTTATAATTTACGTCTCTCTCTTTTTCTACCTGACACTCTACAGCAAGGTGTAGCGATTTCTATCTTGTTAAGTGATAACTTGGCATCGTCTATCTACTTTTTTACTTCCTTTTACGATAAAGGAAGTATTGGATTCACCCCAAAAATTCGAAATTGAGTTTTCAACAGATCTTCACGTTTTAGAGTCCCCTGATCCCAAAAAAACATTTTTTTTTCATTGGTCTGTCTGTGTATGTGTCTGTCTGTGTGTCTGTGAACAGAATATCTCAAAAACCAAAAGAGGTATGGCATTGAAACTTCATATATAAGTTTTATGTACTACGTAGATGAGACAGCAAGCTTTTGAAGAAAATCTCATAACCGGAAGTAGGTGTTTACTCTTGCAATTTTTCAATTTTTTTCGATTTTTTCAAAAACGGCTCTAACGATTTTTTTCAAACTTTATATTTTTATTAAATTTTTAATGTGTATTGATGTGAGATAGGTGATTTTCCAGTTGAATACTTATAAAATGGGTTTCTTTTGTTTTTTTTTCAATTTTTTTTATTAACTCCTATTTTAAATACAACACCCGGTATATTATTACATTTTTTAATTCAGCTTCAAATTCTAGAAAAAAATTGTCTCTTCAACTACTATTTTGTACCGTTTTTGTACAATTTGCAATTTTTCGAAAATTTTTGACAAATGCTTAGAAATTAAAAATCAAATTTTTGGCTAATTATAAGACTACTGTAAAAGGAAGTTGTGTGAGTGTATCACACCAGATTTTTTTTCTATTAGACGCTGATCTTACGGTCTCCTAATAGGGTGCTCCAGTGATAATTTATTACACTAACAATATAATTGATAGAGCTGGATGGCTAAATAAAAATTGCTTTTTTTATAAAATAAAAAATTTATCAGTAATGCTCCGACTAGCCATTAGGTTCGCAAAACTATATTCTCAGGGTTGAGTTCCTGCACAGTTGAAGATTTAGGCAATTGTGTGATAGTTGCAAGAGTATGGCCAATGCTTCTTAATAAAATTTTAACCTCAAATAATGGGAGTGAATCGACACAGCATTTTGTATGCAATTTTACTTTTAATCCAATCCAGCTGTTGAGTAATGGTTATTTAACCAACAAGTGTGTTAATAAAGGTGATTAATAATCGAGAGATTTTAACGCGTGAGCGAGTGGAGCGAGCGAACGCGTTAATGAGCGAGATTATTAATCACCGATTAACATAAGAGTTGGTTACAAGACTTTTCCGTCAATCGTACGTTTATTAAAATCCATCAAAAATATTTATTAGTTTTGACATTTCAGATACATTTGACGTTTAGTACGTATGGTTGCCGATGCCGGAGCAATTTTGCGGCAATTAAAATACTTGGCGGTTGGAAATCCACCTCTGTTGCCGAAGGATAAATTGAGAACTCGATAGGTATAAAATACAAACTGCCACAAAGATATTGAGCGAAGCGTTTTCTAATGTAAATATTTATATTAATAAATCCACGGAATAATTTAACCTTTAGTTTTGACATTTCAGATACATTTGACGTTTAGTACGTATGGTTGCCTATATAAAAACATTGCGAAAACGGGTCTATTAATGCATGATTTTTTAGACAAAATCATGCATTAATGAGTCGATATATAAACGATTGACGGAAAAGTAAATAACAATAAAATAAATGCAACTCCGTAACTATGCAAACCTGTTTATCGGTAACCAGGGATGCCGTTTGATCCAATGCTGTCTCAATCCGAATTTCAAAAGGACGCCAACCTTCTTGAGAGCCTTTCTTGTACGCTGGTTAAGGTAGAACACTAACCTCTTTCTAGCATTTCGTGCTTCTATTTTAATAAGTAGGTACCCCGGCATTACTAGAATAAAATTATTGTACCCAGCTTGTATACCGGGTGACCGGTTTCAAAACTGAACATAGCAAAAGCATGATACCTAAATCACAAAGTGGCTAAACATATTTAATTTAATTTAACAAACAAGGTTGGTTAGATCAGAACTGTACATTATGGGGGGGGGGGGGGGTTAAAAGTCCTTATATAACAGTTGAAAACTTGCTATGTTTGATTTTGAAACCCGTCACCTGGTACATGATGACATCCTCTAGAAATCAGATAAGTTTATAGCGTCTATGTCATTTTGTTTGTTGATATTATCTAATAAAAGGCTCGTCAAAAGTGCCCTCTTTGTTTTATTGTGTATTGTGTAAATTAATGAACAGCAGTTGGCCGTTGGCGAAGGGCTAGTTCACGTGATAATTCCGCCCCCTGTTTCAAGTTCTGGAGAAATTAATGCGGCTTGAAAAAAAACTTTTGGTCCTCTAGGCAAACAACACCTTGTATTTAATTAGCTAACCCTTGGCTCATTATTCCATCCCCTCTGTCCCGACTGTAATACAATCCTTGTTACATAACGCTGCGGTGCGTAGATTTTTGAGTAATCAAAACACCCGATTTGACACCCATCGAGGGGGGATTTTAGCTTTTCCATTTCAGCCAAGCGCTGCCATAGCTTTTCTGGGGTGGCGCGAGCTTGTATTGGTCGTAAGTACTATTAAGATTATTCGTATCTAATTGATATGTAAGTAATATCTGAATTTATGTAGCTTTACATCTTGAGTAAGGAGCACTGAATAAAACGCGTGCGTACGTTACAAAATTTATTTATAACGTATTATTTTTTGTTTGGTGCGTCACCTTAACTACAAAAACCTTGTGACGCGTTCATAACAGTACCATTTTATTATGCAACAGCATTTTTTTTTATTTCTTCATGAATTTTGCAATCTGCTATAGATTATTTGGCAATAAGTATTTTATAGGATTTGGTGTAAGCACTGATGATTACAAGGTGACATGTGGGGCAGCATTCCAACGAAATATCCCCTTACAACATTTTAATATGTAATGTATGGGTTATGAAAAGAATTATGCAACAGCAGATATAGATTCCGTCACTTTTTCTATTACGTGTTGAACATTCAGTATTTGCTTCCGCATATTTTTATCTCTCACAAATTTCTTTAGTTCTTGAGGAATTTATTGTCCCAGAAAGTTTTTCAGATGTTGTAAAAGTATTGCAAGCATTATTTTGTTTAAATTACCTGATTCAACCCCTTAGTTCCGTTCCTAGGAAAAATTATTCTGCAATTACTACATATTTAAATTGACCTTTAACGATAGAAACTAAAACAGATGTGTTCCAACCCCCCCCCCCCCCATTTAATTCAGGCATCAGTTCTTTGTGCGTTGCATGATTCTGGTAGGGACTAAATGCGCTACTCTATGCACGTCCCACTCATGATGCATTCCTATTTTCTCCCATTTCGCTTCCCCCAGCAAGTTTCCTCGATAGAGGGAGACTCGAGACCATGAAAAAGAGTGAAAATTCAACCAGAGAAGAGTGTTGGAGTCCCGGTTTCTCCAGATGAAAGAGCGTCAGCCCTAGGAAGGAGGGGGGGGGGGGCTGACAGCCCTACAAATTCCGGCCAGAGATCGCTTTAAAGAGCGCAAATCTTCTCCCATTCCCGAAAAATCCAGTTCAAATAGAAGCCTGACTCGATTACGCACCAGCGCTGATTTAGTGCAATGCGTAATTATAGCTTCTAAAACTCTTGATACCGCCTTATAGCTGATTTGGTACACGAGGCAAACTTTTCCGAAGAGCTCCTTCATATACATAATCCACCTGTAATTCGGCAGCAGTAGCTGCAGGGAAACTAAAAAGCCGAGAATCGAGACCAACAACGACATCAAATCATATCGCGGTGTCTACCAGAAAATTTTGAACTGTCCCCGAAATGAAGCATTTTTCGTGATACGCAAGTAAACTGAAAGAGAGCGTTTAAACTTACGTAAGCTAGTTCTCTCCTTAACCCTAATATTTCATATTGCAATAAACCCTTGTTTGTTTACAGAACAAAGCCGGTTATTTTTTGGTATTACAGCTCTGACATCAAGACCAGCCATTGCAACGCCACCTACCGGAGATAACGGCCGCTCGGTGACCTCAATATCGAATGGGTTTTAACGTTGATGGACTGAGGAGTTACCGATTTTAGTTTATTGCTACCAATTGTAAAATACATTTAAATAATTAACATGTCCTGTATAAACTTAATGTATAGTTTTTTACTTTGGGTATAGTTCACAAATGAACCCTGGCTCTGAGCTACTACAGCGGCAAAGAACGCAATGGGGTAACATAGAATAAGCTTTGCTGTTTCGTTGCAGCATATTTGAAGGTGTAACAATTTATTACACAATCTAAAAGAAGATTTTCACTTGGATCATAAAATATCAGAGCATGAAAAAAAGGTAACCGCTGACAAATAAATTTGCAAAGCAGAACTACAAACGTATAAAACAAAAGTATTCGTAATTCCAGAATCAAATATCCTTGATAGATAATCTTATTGAACACAGATACAAAATGTTTGGTAAAATAATTTCTTAGAATATCTCAATCATACCTCAGAGCGCCTATTAGAAGAATTGCAATATGGTGTCAGAAAAAATACCTTATTTTATATTCTCAATTATACAATTAATAGAGAAACACCTTTAATTACATTTCTCAACTTGTATATTATTTGTAGACTACGAGAAAACTTTCAACCTGGTGAAAAGGAAATAACTATTAATATTATTGTTTAGAAGGAGCTTCCTAGTTAAGATGGGCAGTTCAGAGGTCTTACCTGAGATAGGTAAGTTATTGACCGCGTGTTTTTGTGCTACAAGAACTCTGCAGTTTTAGTGTAGTTTCGTCATTCACATTTAACTTACATGCTTACTGAACTGGTTGTCAAATGTAGGAAGTATAAATGATTGCAAAAATATTCGATTAAACGAAAAACGATAAATAGAAAAGTTGTTCAGCTTGGTGAGCTCTGTCAATGGTTAAATTATTACGTGGATTTCCAAAAACACCCTATAGAACTAGTGCCTAGATATATTGCTGCTGAAGAGTCTTTGAAGGTAGATTCTCAAGAGAACCACGAGAAACAAAAAGGTTGAGAATCTCTAGGTTAGCGGATCAACATTACTAGACGATAAAAAAATGACATAAAAACTCAATACATTTGAATTCAATTTTAAAAAGTGCAAAAATGGAAAGAATTTTTTAATAAATATCTGAAAATTATGTATCATTGCGGATATGGCAAAAGAACAATCCCAGAAAAGATGGAAAGATCGATTTTTATGAAGTTCGAAGATGTTAATTATACTTATTAACAACATGATGATGATGATGACGAGAGTAGATCAAAAACTCCAGAAACGTCGTGTGAGAAACACCCGAGACAGTGGAAAAAGTCCCATAAAGCATATCATGATAATGAAGATTACCGCATAAATATTTTTCTGTAATTAAATATGTAGGATAGTAGTAAGTTGGTATGCATACACTAAAAAATATGTCCACAAAAATCCTAAAATAAAGATTGTTAAAAAATAATATTTGTTTCTATTAAAAACTGTTATCACTACGAGAAATGTAATAATAAGTATCTAGCCTAATAATTAACCAGCGCTCAATCCTTACGTTCAGGTATTTATGCAGATACTTAAATAAGTTCGTTGTAAATAGCGTGCACTACAAAATTTCCGAGATCGTTCTATTGGTTAGCATATTATAATACACCTAAGAAGACAAAATTCCACGACACCAGCAATTAACGCCAATGCGCGCGACGGATATGACGTCAAATAGAAAGGGGGGCATCCGCACGTTTGTATTGTGGACATCCCTTAATGCAATTTCTCGGTATCTCCTAGTGCCGAGCACGAAGGCCTTCATCAGAATGTGGGTTAAAGTTCTATATAGGTTACTGAATCAATCCTCAACCCATGCCTATGTTATCAGTGCTACATTAACCATGGTACCAGCAAGTACTAATTAGTGCTGTTCTAGACAGAGCAATGAGGAATTTGGTGAGGTAGCTTACCCTAAGTACTTGTTATTGTTGTTGTTAGAAATAATGATTATAGAAGTAGCATTGGTTTATGTTTTGTATTCAAAGTGTATGTTAGGCTGGCTATTACACTGCCTTTGCACAACATGTCAACTGAGAAATCTCCTGCTTAATTCAGCAACCCCACATTATAAAACCTGCAATATTGCAGTAAAATAAGAAACAAATATCTATCCCACAGCCTATCTAAGCTATCTAGCTTACTTTAGGGACTTGTATAAAATATTTCTTTTTCCGATAACATAAAAATGTTAATTTGCACATATTGCCATGTAACTTGATAGATTTTAAAATCAGACAAAAGATAAAATGCAGTTGTTACGGATTACATTTTCTTATAGTCACTTTGTGGATTTTTGTTCGTTGTTTTTGTTGCAAAATTACACAACGGACAAGGGGATAAGAATAATTACTGTTTTAATAAAATTATTTCTTTATTGGAGAAAAATATGAAGTCGGTTCGAAACCGTTGAACTAACCCATTTAAATAAAAGCTGTAATGTCGCGGGGATGCAATTCTGTGCAAGGTGTGTCCATGATAAGCGAATGGAGCAACAAATTCTATCAAATTGGAATTACTAATATGCTTATATGTATACTAAACCTTTGCAAGAAATAAAAACGATTACTATTATTAGTAAGACAAGATTAAACTTTAATAATCTAAATATTAAACATATGGATTTCAAAAACTCTATTCGCAAAGAAAAATTGGTCAATTCCAGGATTTCCAAAAAAACGCTATAAAACTTGAATTGTATTCTGAAGTTGAATCTGGGGGCTATCGCACAGCTTTTCCTAAAAGTGTAAAGCTTTGCGATGCGATATTTTGAAAACTCTAACTTTCTGAATTGTTTACTAACAAATTCATTCTAGAAATTACGATTAAATTGAAATTACTGCTATATTTGTTTTATTTCCAAAATTTCAAAACACATTTTTTTTAATGCTGGCCACATGTTTATTGTTTAATTTCTCTAAAATGTAGACTTTTACCTACTCTCGGCTTTTATAAGAGCAATTCCTTAAATTGTGGTATGACACTAACTTTTTTCTTTACGCCCTTTGAGCATTATAGCTTTTATTTCCTTTTGACTTGTTAAAAGGTCGTTCACTGTACTCTAAACTGACTTGGTAAATGAGTCTTTACAGACACGTGTAAAGTGTTACTGTCATCTAAACTGACTCGGTAAATGAGTCTTTACAGGCACGGTGCCTGTAAAATGTTGTCATGGCAACTTTACAAGCACTTGTTTTCTAATAAACACATCATTTATTTATCATTAATATTTTCAGCAAGCGGAAATAAAACGCTGTACGCGACTCGCTTTCAATTAACCTTTATTAACCTAATTTACTAAGCTTGCCATGTAAATATTGTAAATAACTATTACAGCGAAATTTTTGAGTTTTGACGTTTCCTTATTTTTCATTTAAAGTGGCATTCACTAGAGACTAACAAAAATAACTTTTTAAAATAAAATAAACTAGTGTGTTAACCTTTCACGTCAAAAAATGTTTGAAATTTTTCTGAACTCATCTGCTCTCTCTCTCTTTAAAAACTAGCTTGGTGGTAAAGCGCTTTCATCTTTTTTGTGAACATTTACAGAAGTATGAGTTGTAGATTCGAATCCCACAGAAGCCCCAATTTTTCAAAATAAAATGTCCGGTTGGAAGATATTACTGCTTGAAGTTGAAAGGTAATTAGTTTTTTGCACTTGCAGGACTAAAGTTGGCACTTTAGTCACTTATTTCAGGGACTAAAGTAGCTCATTTAATCCCTAGAGACAGAAGTAATTACTTTAGCCCCTAGGGGCTAAAGTGAAAATGTTACCGTAACTATGGTAAATTTATGTACACACGAGGTTAGTAGGTTAGGTTTTGTTTGTCATTTGACACACACTGACGCAAAACTTAACCTGCAAATCTCGAATTTGACAGATTGACAATACACTTCAGTACTGCCAACTGATTCGGGCTATCCAGGGCCTGCTGTAAAATTGTAATTGTCAGTTTCCAAATTGACAGATTCCAAATTTTTCAAATGCTTGATTATAATTTTCCCAAACGTGCAAAAAATAGCGTATATCACACGGGACTAAGGTGCCTAAATCCCTTGAGTGATTATTAATTATTATAATATTCACTCGCGGGATTTAATGATGCACTTTAGTCCCTCAAGATATCTATAATATAATTTTCCTTAATTTGTGTTTGTCTGTGGCACAAAATAAAATCTCACGTTCCGGCTTCACAGATGTCTATATTTGTTTAGGTTTTGTTTTTCTTATCTTAGCGCTCGGATCGGAGCTTGACCTTTCGCGTATCCTATTTCACGTGCGCGTAGCGCGCAATTTGCTTGTAATATACTATTTCATTAACAAGGCGAAAAAATGTTAACTTCTCGCCAACTTAATGCGTTTCTAGCCCGGATTGATACAGACATAGGCTTGTTTTTGATTGTACTAAATCCTTGAAATATTTGTCATTTATTTTTTAACACCCTGTGTATAATAGTGTTGGCGTTATTTATACAGGGTATCCCAAAATTTAAAGAACTTTACTTATAGTGCGTGTAGAAGACCTCAAACTAATAATTTTGTTTGTTATGGACAAGATCTAAGTATGCGGAGTGCCACGTACCTTAAACACGTCTGTGGCCATATGGTCAAATTACTACTTAGAATGTTGCCCAGACCAAGAGATCTTTTACCTACTACACATCGTAGTAACATGGGAGGCACAGTTTTACATCACTTCCGAATGATGGAATTCTGTAGACATCCTCATACACATTTTTAATTTTTTAAAAACCTCACCGGGACCGGGAATCGAACTCACAAATTTTAGATCTGTAGCCAGAATGCTTAAATGAGCTGCCGAGCCCGGCCAAACTAATAATTTAAAACTCTAAGAACGCATACCGGTTGGAGCTGTCAACTTTGTATACAGTGTGTGCAACAACTTATTACCCAAACACCTTCTATTAGTAATTTAAGAACGATGATTTAAAATGTAGGTGGCTTGTGCAAATCCATAAGGGTACCAAACTATAAAAATTATATCTCTTTGAAATATGTCCACCTTACACAAGATCTCTTAGAGATCTTGCACCTTTCGTATCCGAAAACTATGATCGGCTTGCAGTAATACAGTGAACTAAATATTCTATTTTAACCTTAAAACTACTGACAATTTACTGCCATTTTCAGTTGTTACAATAAATTTGTCATTCATTAAATTGCAAAACATTATTTTTATGGTCGTAGGAAAATAGTATACATAACGTGCTCAAAAATATATCGTACGCTCGTGTTTTAAGTCACTAGCAAGATATATATGTAACTTTTGCGGCTTGTTGTGTAATACGGCTACTATTCCGATACTGACACAAATTTGTGTTATAGTATTTTTTCCAATACCTATTTGTAAAGCTGTATTTTATCTACTACAATCTCCACGGTAAAGTAACATTTTAACGATGAGTGTGAATAAAATGCTACTTTATTCGTTGGTGAATAAAATAGTTCATAATCCATAGCAAGTAACAAACTAAATACGTGCTATTTTGGTAACTAGTACAAAAACAGGTAGCATGATATTTATATGAAATTATTTATTCAATTTCAAAACTTATAACTAAATGTAGGTATTGGAAAAAAATTGATATGCCACACGTGAATAAAGAGATTTTATCTATTCGGGGAAATTATCCTACTCGGATTTGCCTCGTGAGTTAAAGTTTTCCCCTTATTGAAAAAATGCCTCTTTATTCACTTGTAGCATACATAACTATTTCGTAATACTATACCGTTATTGTATTTTAATTGAACTAAACAAACGCATGAAAGATAATTCATAACAGCCGTCGGCCGTTAAGGATCATAATGACGGCCGTTAAGCACCACGCGATCTTTAAATACCTAACAAAGTCACTCATAACAGCCGCCGACCGTTAATAATTACAGCAGCCACCGGCCGTTAAGGATTATGTGATTTTTAAATTATGTTTATTACATTATTCTTAAAATATATAAATCAGTATTACGAAAAGTCGTGAACGACACACGGCCAATACGCAAATAACGGACTTAGTTTATTATAAAATGCTCAAGTCAGTACCGAGCTTAATACGATAATTGCAATTGTTTGTAAATTTTGGCACAGAATTGACCAAAATTTAACAAATTGACAATAGCTTTACCACGTACCATTTTTGCAAAAAGAATACAGACACCCGACTCTCTATATGATATTAAACAACAAACAGCTTGTTTCACTTCAACCAAAACATGCTAAGGTGAACGAAATTATATTTTGATCATATGGGCCAAATGAAATGAATCGATAATTTATTTTTAAGTAAGTGTTTCCCGACTATTTTTTGTAATTTTCTTCTTCTTCTATTAATTATCGCGCTTGAACAGCTTTGTTGCCAGTCTACCCTATTATCCCAACAAATTACTTTTCTAACATTAATTGAAATTATACCACCTTTCAAATAACAAATAATAATCTTACTGGTTGATACTGTTTTTACGATGATTTACTTTCCTTTTCGGTCATTTATTTATATAAAATTTCGAAGTTGTACACCATGAGAAGTCGAATTTGGAAATTGATTTTTCCGACGGGAAGTGGCAATTTCACATAGGTTACACCGTACGCTCTCCGGCCATCATACAAGCACCTTTAGTAGTCATAACCTCTATGAAAAGGTATTCTTCTTTAGTTCAGCTGGTTAGACTAACTACCTATCCGAACCGCGGTCGAAGAAGGCTTATAAAACCATACTTTGTGTGCTTAATATCAGCCTATACTAATAGAAAGAAGAAGCATATTATTTTAAGTAATAATGGAGTGCAATAAGCTTTGAAAACGTAAATGCAATATATTCTTATATTCAAACATTGAAGATATTTAAAGTAACAAAAAGAAACAAGCATGTAAACCTATTTTCTCATTGCACGTATTAGAACTAAAATATAATTTTGAAGTCTATATCGAAAGTAAAGGCTATATAAGAAAAATTCGTAAATTACCTATAACCTGAGCTAAAAATGAGAAGAAACTTAATTAAATAATGTGGGGTTATATTGTATGTAGCACCTCTAATTGCTTTTGATATGTTTGTTTTATAAGGGAAGCGACAGCAACTATTATTGCCATGAGTAAAACATCAATAGTTGTGTTTAAATCTTGACAAGGAATTTTCTACATCTCACAAAATTCTTTAACTATATTAGATTAAATTAAATATTATAAAAACACATAAACATTCTAATTGCAATGTTAAATATTTATCGCTAAAATTAAGTTCAAAGCTGAATTTACAGTAACCATCTACAATACTACATCGCAATAATTTTTAAAGTCGAGTCGAGTATTTAGATATGTAAGTACCTTTTTTTGCTTAATATCTAATTTATGGTCATTTACTAAGTCTGTATTCTCGTTTTATAAATACACGCAGATGGGTGATATTTGATATTTGCCAAACATTATTCCACCATTTTTCATGTATATTATCTTATTTGTTAGTTACTAATTGAATAGTATCATTATTCCATAGCTTATATAATGATGCATTATACTATAGATAAATACAATTATAAATGTATCATACATGCAGCTTAGCGGAAATATCTTTGTTGATAAATTATGTGTACTTTCTAAAGAAACAATGTGATGAATAGAAAATGAAATTTATTATTAAGAATGTGCATTTTACAATCAGTAAAGACAATTCTAGAATGCTGTAGCAATAGTAGAAACATATATTTTATTACAAAAATTATTTCAGAAAGACTTGATTGCTGAGTGCTTTGACATGGTAAAATGGCATCTACAAATATTAATTCAGTAATGAATAACTGACCAAGGACCCTGGGCAATACTAAAAAGCTGTTGCCCAGGAACAATAATACTAACACTGCCATTTTGACGCACTGCCATAAAAGATGTCAAACCATGCAGAATACTACAGCCAGCCCTAGAAATGCTGAGAAGACCAACGATTCTGTGACCAAAACGCCATTAGTAGCAAGTGCTCCTCCTCCGACCAGTTCAGGATCTAAACAAAATTTAAGTGAAAATGTTCGGCGCACTAGTAGTTCAACTGAAAGCAAGATTCGATGCACCATTTCCTCTGAAAGACTGACTCAGCTTCGTCATATCGTCGATGATGCTATTCGAGACCATAAAACGTTCACTATTAAAGGTAATTGAGCTGCTAATACTTAGGTTTCATTATAATGTGTGCATGTCTTTATTAAATTAATAAACTTCGAAATCATTTAAAATGGAAATTATTTATATGTTTAAGGTGGTTGGCAAACACTCCGTCATCAGATGCTTAATAGGGGGTGGATAGAAAAATATGAATATTCAAATGCAGCTGCAAAACAGAAGCCAGTTAAAGAAAGTAATCCTCCACAAAGTTTAGAAGATGTATGTACCAACCTTCCCGCTAAACAAGATTGGGAGTCTCAAACTGCATACACTTTAAAATGCGAGAAAACCATCATGTCACGTATGCTACAAAATCAACCTGTTGACTTTTATTGGAATATGCGTCGAGAGTCCACTGACTGGCATCACCGTGTGAATACTCATCAAATCATGAATCGTTTTTGTCGCTCCTTATTTACTTCGAAAGAAGGATTGAATTTATTACTGCAGCAATTGCACTGGCATTGTGAGCCTGGAGTTGCAACTGTTAATTTTCCTAGATGCTACACATTAGGTGAGTTCTTAACATTTATTTTTGTTGTTCTATAGAAATAGCAATTGCCAAATATGTTTAATCATCTTGCTCCTCGATCTGATAAAGTGACAGATTATTTCTTCTTGATGTTCTGAATTAAGTTGGAGAAACAAAAAGACTGAAATAATAAACAGATATCATTGCAAAATGTGAAAATCAGTTTTTGTAAAATCGTACTAAAATATGGTCATTTATGCATTAATTTGCGGGCGTAAATAGTGCCGTTTGCGCCCTAAGGCCTAAAAATAATTTGCGGGCGTAAATAATGCCTTTTGCGCCGTAAGGCCTAAAAAACCAGCATCACATTGGCAACCAACAACAATTTGATTTTTGAGAACGAATCGTGCCATTTATTTTTCAAAGCTTTATGGTGGATTTTACAAAAAATCTTGTTTGCATTTCGGGTGTGAACGGCGATTTTGGCCCTTTGGCGTTTTATAATCCTTCGGCCCTTCGGGCCTCTGGCTTATAATTCCGCCGCGGGCCAAAATCGCCTCCTTCACGCCCTTAATACAAAAATAGCTATTTTGTAATACCTACTTGTTAAATATTTCTTTAAGGACTGTTTACTACTACGTAAGCAACCTATTTACGGCCCGGCCGTAAAAAGTGTCCGTAAAAACCACGGCCTGCTAAATTGTGTGCCAAACGTCAAAGTGACGTTTGTCACCTGCCTACAGCCATACACAAAACTGGAAATAAATGACATTTATAAACAACAGTTGCAACGTTCTACGCACTCTTAATCATTCTAAAATGTTATTACACAAATCTAGCGTTTTGATGAAATAGTTATTTAACCAACAAGTGTGTTAATGAAGGCGATTAATTATCGAAACTGGTTAAAGCACGAACGAGCGATAGCGAGTGAGTGCCTTTAATAGTTGAGATTATTAATCGCCTATTAACAAATGAGTTGATTACAAAATTTTTTCGTTGACCGCAAAATCTTTTTTTGTGGTGAAAAATTTGATTAATACAACTAACCTCCATGCAAAATATCATCAAAACGTAAAAATCACAAAAACAGTTAATTAATGAAAAAGAGTGTATTAATCAAAAACAGTGTATTAATAGATCTATTAATCCATCCTTTTTTAAAAAACAGTTAGTCAATGAAAAAGAGTGTATTAATCAAGAACAGTGTATTAATGACGTCTATTAATCCATCCTTTGTTAGGAAAAATAATTCATTAATATTGAAATTAACAAGCGGTCAACGAAAAATAAATTTAAAAAGATAGGTATGACGGAATTGTATGTAGACATTACAAAGCTATGGTACAATACATGTCCGTTAGGGCCTTTACTGTCTCGCCAGTATTATTTGACTCGCTCTTCGCGCTCTTCTCACAAACTCTCTGGCTAAGCCGTAACGGCTATCCTAACGGACTTCTACTGTAAAATACTATTTAGGCTTGTATTTCATAAAACACTTAGAGCCAGTTCTACAAACTAGGGTGAATTGATGTCAATTTGACGTATCTGTCCTTTTCAGGATACGAACACATTTTTCTTTTACTCTAAAGTACTTGAGTGAGAGGTGACAATACTCTGTCCGTACCCTGATCGTTGTCCCCTCTCACTCTAAAGTGCTTTAAAGTGAGAAGGGACAACGATCTGTCCGTACCCTGGAAAAGACAAATACGTCAAATTGACATCAAGGGCCCTCTTACAAACCAAGGATAAAGTTATCCGGGGATTATTTCCTTCGTATCCATAATAATGCGTAATCACCATGGTTTCTGTCAGTTTGATAATGACTAAAATTCAAACGTCAAAATTTAACCGCGGTTAAATTTATGTCAAAATTTAATCGCTTGTGCATAATTTTAACATGATTATTAAAGGTGCTTCACCATCTGAATTTTATCTATTTATTCAGGAAATAATCACGCCGAACATCCCGCGTGCATGTAAACTAGCCTGAATACATTTGGACGACTTTCTGTCAGAATGTTTTGCTCTGAAGAAATATATCTCGTAAATTTTCCGCCCCAAAATCCCTCGTGCTGCGCACTCGGGATTCTTGTTGAGCGGCAAGTTTAGTTGACAAATTTCTTAGCAAAACATTCTGACAGAAAACGTCAAAATTTAATCGGCTATTTTAATGCACTTGGGATATTACTGTTGAATAAATACCCTAGAAACGATTGCTGTAACAATGAAAACTATGACAATTATACCTCGGATAGCTTATTCTAGGTATACAGGGTGATTAATAACGGGCGGACCAAACTTCAACAGTTTGTTAGGGAGGTCATTTTGAGTAGAAAATGTCATATGAACATAGGTCGTATTCCATTTAGTTGCCTAAATTCACAATATCAATAAATTCTTAATATCAAATTAATAGCGATTAAACAAAATTGATAATTGTGTCATTTTAAATTAATTAATTTGTTGAACTTGCTTCGAAAGGTAGAAAGAGCCTGAATCAAATAAGTTAATTGTTCCAAAATGGAAGGTTTTAGTACAGCTGAATATGCAGATATCGTTTTTGTTTATGGATATTTCAATGGCAATACTCGCCGTGCGACTATCCAATGCCAACGTAGATATCAAAATAGACGCCAGCCTTCTAGAAGAGTATTTAGTCGTACATTTCAAAGACTACGAGAGACCGGGACAACAACTGTAGGTAATAATGGTGGACGCAGCAACGTTTTAGAGTGAATGTTTGGGCTCGTATGTTCAACAATCAACTGCTTGAAATCAACGTTTTGGATGAGGGGTATTAGAAAACACTCTACTTCATATTCGACATCTCATGTGGTACCCCATTATGGAAGAGAAGCAACTTCATGGTTAAATGTGATATATCTTGGTCGATGGATTGGACGTGAAGGTCCTATTGCTTGGCCACCAAGATCTCCCGATTTAAATCATTTGGATTATTATCTTTGGGGACATTTAAAGCAGCTGGTGTACATTGCTAAAATAAATACTCGTGAACAATTACTTGAAAGAATTAACAATGCAGTTCGTAATAATAATCATGTAATTTTTCGTGTATACGATTCTCTGGTTCGACGGTGCCAGGCTTGCATTCGAGCTCAAGGGGCACATTTTGAGCATTTTTTGTAACAAATAATTAGTTTTATACAAATTTCATCTATTTTGTTTGTTTAATCGCTGTCTACTTGATATTAAACGTATGAATGTACTGCGACATTAATACAACTTTGATCTCTTGTAGTTAGATAACTAAATGGAATCCGATCTGTGTTCATGACATTTTCTATTCAAAATGACCTCCCCAACAAACTTTTGAAGTTTGGTTCGCCCGTTATAAATCATCCTGTATACTGTATTGTAGAACCGGCCCTAAAACAGAATGCAACAGGCTTCTGATTGATGTGTTAAACAGATCTATACAGTGTACACAGTTTTAATACAAATAATAGCTGTTTATTGTATACGCGTGGAATGTAGCATATTAGCCACGAAAGAAATACAATAAATACAAAAAACATAAATTTTGTGTTGACAGCTGTGAAAAGTCATAGCGAAAATTAATTTAGAGTGTGCTAAAGTAGAGATTGTATTGTTGATAGCACTGTCAGTCTATGTCAAATTCGAGGTTCGTCGGTTAGGTTTTGTTTGCTATTTGACACAGGCTAACGTAAAACCTAACCTGCAACCTTGATTTTGATAGACAGTGTTAACACTAAGTTATCAGTCATAGCGCACACCTGAGTTATGATTTATAAGACACGTGTAACTTATGACAATTTAACAACTGAAATGGGCATAATCAAGCGTCACAATAAGAAGGTGTTGGATAAAATAATAGTAGAACAAAATTAGAAAACAATAATTTATTAGTAATGTGAAAAATCAAAATTTAGGCAGAATCGTGATACATTGAAAATCATTGTTCCATGATTACTATGAACGAAAATAATAATTAAATTATATTCTTCAAATGTTTGATTTTGTAAATTTAAGATTAGCAGATAAAGTACGAGTACAACTTTGTATGCTTAATCAAATAAAGTGACACTTTTACTTTGACAATTAAGTTAAAAAGGTTGTCACTTTTATGACTGTTAAAAATAAAATTAATATATAAATAATAGCCGCCTGTGACTCATATTATATGTTGGGCAGTACTGAAGTGTATGCCAAATTCGAGGTTAGCGGGTTAAGTTTTGCTTGTTATTTCACACAGATTGACGTAAAACCTAACCTGCAACCTCCATTTTAACTCAGACTGACTGCTACCAACATTGAATTATAAGTCATAGCTCACACGTGAGTTATAATTTATAAGACACTTGTAATTTTTGTGGATAAAATAATAGCAGAACAAAATTGGAAAACAATAATTTAGTACTAGTAATGTGGAAAATCAAGATTGAGGTAGAATGGTGATATATTGGAAATCATTTTTCCATGGTCTGTATCACTGAAAATAACAAATAATAATTAATCTATATTGTTCAAATGTTTAATTGTCTTATTTTATATGATTAGGCAGATAAAGTAGCCCTTTTTATGCCTAATCAAATAAAGTGACACTTTTACTTTGACAATTAAGTGACAAATGTTGTCACTTTTATGATGCTTGAAATAGATATTTATGCAATAATGGAGATATCCACATGGTTTTTCCCTGGGCTTAACATGGTTACAGACCGAGATTCTCTGGCCCGAGGTCTGTAAGTAATCCGAAGGTAAGAAACATGAATATCCGCAGTGGTACATACAATACTTTATTTACGAGCATATTAATAAGAATAATACGACATTTCAAAATGTCATAAGTACATTTAAAATAAGAATATGTAAATAACATCAAGGATTGGCTGAATATATGGTTGCTAAAACGTTGTTTGTAGCTGCATGGTTACCATGCGATTGAGGGAAAAATCATTTGAAAAATCCCTAGGGAGTTATGAGTAGCTCTTCAAATTTTGTATCTACGACGAAAACGAACAATATCATGTTTCTAGTAAATAACAATTATTTATGGTGCGTTACGTATATTACAAATAAGCAACGAGAGAAAAGTTGAGCTTTTCATGCCGCCAGGCCTAGAGGGGTCATTTCTCGAGTCAATTATTTGTAATATCAAACGCGTGCCATACAAAAGTATATCCAACGACTCAATAAATATCGAAAAAACATACATTTTGTATTGACAGCCCTGAAAAGTCGTAGTGACAATTTGTAAAGTACCGAGAGATCAAATACATTTATAATTAGAGTCGTCTGTGATTCGTGTTACATGTTTGGCAGTATTGAAGTGTATTGTCAGTCTATGTCAAATTCGAGGTTAGTAGGTTAGGTTTTGTTTGTTATTTGACAGAGACTGATGCAAAACTTTCTGTTATTGCTGTTTCAACATATTTTATTCGTTTACTATTTATTTACTTTGACAATTATGAAGCAATTCCCTCCCCAATAACACAATAGAGTGTTTTTTATTTCGTAATTATTTTAGATTTAAAAGTTCCAATACATTGTAAAAAAGACATTAGGAAACTTTTGCAAAACGACTTCACTCATTTAGGATATTCAATATAGTTTCCTTCACATTCAATATATGTATGTTTGTATTTTTCGAAACCAATCGTCAAAACCAACCCATCCACGTTACCTCTGGGAGCTGGTCACATTCTTCCTCAGCTGCTTTCCGCAGCATGTGGGTACTTTTGTACAGCGTAGAATGAATATATGCTGTTTAATTGTGGCTTTTTATTTACCACTACTTATTCTCTCTCTCCTCAGTCCTCTTACCCCACGGAAGGGTTTGGTGATATTATGTGACGGAGTCAATGGTTGCTTTCCATGACTGCCTATCTTGTGCCGATAGCGTAGCTTCATGTAAGTTTTTCCCCACCAGGTTTTTCATTTGGTCCACCCATCTGGTGGGAGATCTTCCTCTGGGTCGACGGCCATCAATTTTACCTTGGACCATAAGTCTTTCCATTGATTCGTGTCGGACGATGTGACCAAAATATCTCAAATACGATCGTTGAATTTTCGTTGATAGTCGTAATTTTACATTTAGTTCTTCTAAAATTGACTTATTTGTTCTGTGAGCCGTCCATGGTATACGTAGAAGTCTTCTGTACACCCACATTTCAAAAGCATCTATTTTTTGTTTATCTGACTTTTTAAGTGTCCACGTTTCTGAGGCATAAGTTGCAATCGGGAAAATTAGTGTTTCTGGTAGTTTCATTTTGGTCTTCTTTGTTATGGCTGTATCTTTCCATATTCGGGTGAGCTTCGTCGTTGATGTTCTGGCTATTGCCATTCGTCGTTTTATTTCTGCTTCACTCCCCCCCTTGTTAGTGATCATAGACCCTAGGTATATACACTGCTCTACTACTTGGTACCCAGCTATAGTTTTTACGTGTGGTTGGTTGTTATTCGCCCTGTCAATTATCATAACTTTGGTTTTTGATGAGTTTATCTCTAGGCCGTACTGTCTGCTTACGTTTACTATTCTTTGCATGATTGTATTCAATTCTTCCGTGTTTGCTGCTATTATTAGAGTGTCGTCGGCATATCTTAAGTTGTTAATTTTTCTGCCTCCGATTGCAACTCCACCTTCCCATTCTTCTAGTACCAGTCGCATAATATATTCACTATATATGTTGAAGAGTAAAGGTGATAAAATACATCCTTGTCGTACTCCGGCCTGGGTGCTAAAATTTTTTGAGTGCGTGTTGTTTATTCTTACTTTTGCCCTATTGTTCTTGTATAGACTTTGTATGAGATTTGTTAAGTGTGGTGGTACGCCCATTTCTGTGAGTATCTTCCAAAGATGATTCCACTTGACAGAGTCGAAAGCTTTCTTGTAGTCTACAAAACATAGACAGGCCCGGCATCAGTTGTGTTGCTTGCGAGCTTGAGCAACACAGGAAACAATATGAGCAACACACCGGACCTCGGACGACAACAGACAAAATAAATAACTGACAACGCTCAATACTAGTTAAAAAAACCAGGCCTTAGCTGTCTGACGTGACGGGTTTGTGATGTCGAGTAAAGTAGGTAAAGTAGCGACGTGAACATGCTTACAGATTATAACTGCGCGTTGATTGCAGTTATCGATTATAGCTCAGCTTTTTGTAATAGACAGGAGGCTTAGTGCCTTTGTTCTTGTTTAGTGCTGTGCGTGTAAGTTATTTACCACCTGTTTTGCACAAATAAACACTTAAATTACCGTCACAGGTTATTGCATTATCACCGTAATGGCGTGTTGCTAGGGTTTCAAAACACTTGCCGGTGAATAAAGTAGGTAAATATAGCGTGCTGTAATTATATACCATATTTGTGCTGGTGTCTGTAGATAAATATTTTTGTTATGGGAATTAGTGGGTGCGGAGGCAATAATTTTACGAACGTCGAAAATAATTTACTAGGTCGCCAGTTCACCTAAAATAAGTAAAACACGACACCAATATTTTGTATTTATAGCTAGTGTACGATACTCAGTTTTTAATAAAATCTCATCTGTGAATTGACATAGGCTGCAAATTTTTTAAGTGGTAGTTAGGCCTGGCTATCCCGTTTACAAATCACTCTCCAAACTTTCTTACCTTCAACAAGTTCCAACTCCCTTCAGCATAATAATCTGGTTTTATCAATTTACAAGTTACGTTTTCTGAGGTATTTTTTAAAAAGTGCAAAAAATTAAGAAGTCTTGAGACAACAATAATTACAGAATTTCAACTGTGGGCCTTGTTGTGTCTACATAATGTGATGGTAAATTTAGTTTTATTTAATTATGTTTTATTAAATTAATTAGTTGGGCATTTTGAAAAATTATTTTCAATAGCGTCCTCTTGAGGGACTAAAGTCCCACTTTTAATCCCAAGAGATATTTCTGCAACAATATTTATAACCTAGAAACTGATATCTCCTTCCGGTCATAGAAAAAGACTTTAGTATAGGTGTCGCAAATGCTCATTGTCTTTGGGAAAAGTATTCCCAGTAGGTGATGTTGGGTTATGTAAAACTAACCTGGCACGATGTAGGGTAAATAATTTTAAATTGGGTTACATTTTTTTACGTTTGAGAAATACACTTCTACTATCCATTCACACAACGCTGTCAAGTTGGTACCTCGATTAAATGCTGGTTTGGAACTTCTTCTTGCTGATTTTGGCAGCACTGAAATTTTTGCAATTTAAAAACTTGACTTATGTCACACTTTCTTGTAAAAAAATAATCTCCAAAATTCTTTAATTTTTGTGCATACACCTCAATCGCAATGGAACAGAAATGAAAGGGGGTTTTATTATTGGAAAGGAAAAAAAGCTATAGTTAATTATTACAAGGAAAAACTTCGCTTAACTTTTGACACATGTAACATAACCTAACTGTAATATTACTAGAAATCACCAGATTCGAAGTACATTCCCAAAAAAACTGTAATTTCCATGTACACTCAGCAAATATTTAAAAAAAATAGACACTGACAGTTCACGAGTTTTGTGAATGGATAATAGCTAAAAATACTTGTCAAACGTCAAATATTATAACCCAATTTAAAAGTACATACCTGATATTTTGTCAGGCCCTTCACACAACTAAACATCACCTACCGGGAATACTTTTCCCACGCACCATGTGAAATTGGGACACCTCTACCCTCTCCCAGTGCTAATAAATTGCTAAGTTACCAAGTATGTTTCGTCACCATCACTACTATCTTAATTTTGATAACTTAAAAAGCTGGTATTAAGATGTCATTAAATCCCACATGTGATTCTTCCCTCGACTTTGTCTCGGGAATAAACTTCATCCTGGGGATTAAACGTAAAAAATATATATAATACTAATTGGCATCTAAAATTGTGAATCCTTTTAATTAAATTCTTTTTAAGTTAATATCTACTGGCATTAAATCTAAATTAAATATTTTGGGAGTATTTGACATGAACAAAAACGATTTTTCTACTTATCATTTTAGAATTTCTGCTATTTATTGTCTTTAGAAGTAAGAGCAACACACGAGAAAACATAAAGATGCCGGCCCTGAACATAGATACATTTCCACATTAAACTCTCGTGACTTTTCAATTATTTGACGTACGTTTGATATCTGCTCCCTTGTTCCTTTTCCTGGTATAAATCCCGCTTGTTCTTCAGCTATCTGTGGTAAAAGATATGCTTTTAGTCTGGTATTAATTATTTGTAGCATTATTTTGCTGGCATGTGGGATTAGAGCTATACTTACACTACTTATACTACTTATTACTTCTCAAAATTCTACGTTTTGCTGCCTATTCTATCGTTCTTCTTTAATATCTTTAGTTCATACATTCTACTTCTTCTTTGTATACACTTTCTCTTGGTCCAGTAGTGGACGTTATTATGGGTAAAAAACGTTACGCTTTAATGGCCCATTAATTGATTCATCCGTTTTATGTATTTTGCTTGCCCCTGTCTGAAAAGCTCAACTTTGTACAATCATTGGGCCGCCGAAATGATTATGAACAGCCTTCAGCCACGCGAGGTGTATTATGGATCCGTTTTTATGGGTAACTAGTATTATTCAATAATCTCCGCGCATCTACGGCGATGTTATTTTCTTTCTCGTTCTCTTCTGTGTTACGCTCGTTTTGTCGTTTCACATATGATAGTTGAAATAATTAATCAGATTTGGCAATTTACATTTATTTCGTAAAAATACAATAATTTTCCTAACTGGATACGCAACCCTACTAGCATCAACCTTAAATTTGAACAAGGTACTGTTCTGTGTTTATTAGCTCAAGCCACACTCTGCATTTTTCGGTTTTTTTGTTGGCCAACTTTCAAATTTTTTGAACTTTGATAAGCTGAATTGGGCTGTTTTTGGTCATTTTTCGGCCATTTCCTGGCAAGTTTAGCGTCGTGTAAGTTTTAATCGCTTCCTTTCAGGTTTGTAGTTGATATTTGCCCACGGTCTCCTTTCTTCAACGCCGTAATCAATCTGGAAAATTTGTATTTTTAGACATTTTACTGCACCCTGGAAATGAGTTTTTTTACCTGGATTGGTTCTATTGGTATTGGGGCAATTGGTGCCTGCATCGCCTTCCTGCGGTTTGTTTGCTGTCCCCCATGAGTTACTCGCTTCTCTGGTGGAAGCCGGCACCTTTACTGCTCCCGGCGTCCTTGACGCACTAGGTGTCCCGGAGGAGCTGTGTGAATCGTACGAAACATTTGAGTTGGGATGTGTATATATTGTAATGGTCTTAGGCCCACGACTCGATTCTGCTAGCAGTGCAAATTAATGAACATTTCAATAAGCACAGAGTTGGGGTGTTGTATATAACTGCAATGCTAAACTTAAATTTTAAATAACAAATGCATTGGTAAAGAGATTTATTTATTTATTTATTTTTTTATTTATTTATATCGCACTCATCTAAAGCCGTTAGGCCAATTATGGGGACTTCCAACCCCACTAACGACTGTCATGATGTTATTATGACCGCCGGAACCAACTATTTCTGTGATAGTCGTATCACGAGGCGCCGGGAGATGCAGCCGTGGAACTCCCATCCAAGTTCTGACCAGAAAGAGCGTTGCTTAACTCTGCTGATCGAACGTGGACGCTTGTTCAAGCTACACCACCCGGGACCTGCATAGTAATAAAGTAATTAAGTAAGGAACGCAAATGGCAAGCTTGTTTTTACAGGGGTCGAAGTTGACTTGCAAATAAATTAAATAATAGGTGTTGGGGTGCAATTACCACCCGTCGATCTGGTATAGTGGACTGTATTTATTTACGCTATCACTATTCAGAAGACAAAAGAAAACAAGTTTCTAAGTAGCAACTCGCCTTTATTTCTAAATTTTAACCAAGCACGTCCACCCTTGGTGAAGCACAAGAGTCGACTCCCCGTCCTACCACTGCACGCATCCCCTCCTCTCGGGGTGCCGTGAACCTGTTTTGCCAGCAAGCACCAACATACTGCCCGCCTTGAAACACCACAGGTTTTCAACACAATATTTTTCAAAATACATAGTAACTTAATCAGTAACATTACATCAATGTGTGCAAAATTTGCACCAGTAAAGCAAATCATTATTTTTATTTTTGAAAGTTCAATAATGTTAACGCTACTTCTTATAAAATGAAACGCTTCCTTAGCTAAAAGCTCACATGAGCTGTCAAGTTTTTACTGTCCCTTTCCTTCTTTCGGAAGAGGGCATATCGCACTCACTCCGCGTTTCACCATTCCCGTTTGGGTTTTCACCGACACCACTCGCACTATTCCATCGTTGCCAGGGTGAAGTTGAGTTATGCGGCCAAGAGGCCACTGAAGAGGTGGTTGAGAGTCCAGCTTCAGTAGGACCAAGTCACCTACAGAGGGTTGCTGGTGGATATTTGTTGTCCATCTCGTTCGCCTCTGAAGCTGCGGGAGGTACTCCTTGCTCCATCGGCGCCAAAATCCCTGTACCATTGCTTGCACCAGTTGCCAGCGTGAAAGTCGGTTTATTTTGATGTCCGTATAATTTGATTCAGGTAATGCAGTCATACTCCGACCAATTAAGAAGTGTCCTGGCGTTAACGGTGCGAGGTCATTAGGATCATTGGATAGTGGGGTAAGGGGTCGTGAATTTAGACAAGACTCTATTTGTAACAATAGCGTTAAAAATTCTTCATATGAAAGATTAGCATCTCCAATAACGCGTTTTAATTGAGTCTTAGTCGATTTTACTACAGCTTCCCACAAACCTCCGAAATTTGGAGATCTCGCAGGTGAAAAATGCCAAGTTATATTTTCCTTTCGTAAACCTCTTTCTATGTGCAACTCATTTTTTGTTAGAAAATTTGACAGTTCATTATTTGCCCCTACAAAATTTAATCCATTGTCTGAATAGACGTGTGAAGGCTTTCCCCTACGGGATACAAACCTCTTAAGACATGCCAAAAAAGAAGCGGTTGTAAGATCGCTGACTATTTCAATATGACAAGCTTTCGTTGTGAAGCATACAAAGACGCAGATATAAATCTTTGTTAATTTAACATTTCTCACTTGTCTGGATTTAATGTAAAACGGACCAGCAAAATCTGTACCGCAAATTTCAAATGGCGGGTTTGGACTAATTCTATTCTGTGGCAAGTCACCCATTATAGGAATAAACGCTCTTGGTTGCACCTTGCTACATTTAATACAATTATGAATAATTTTCTTTGCAGTGTTTTTTCCTGCTAGGGGCCAGAATCGTTCTCTGACTGCGTATAATAAAGTTTGTGCACCGCAATGCTGTAATTGTATGTGCGCTTGTTCGAAAACCAACTTTGTTAATTTATGTTTCTGTGCTAATATAATCGGATGCCTTGCTTCATATTTTAAATTCGAATGTTTGATTCTTCCACCCACACGTATTATCTCGTTTTCATCTAAGAACGGATTTAAACTAGTCATTTTACTTGATTTTGAAATGTGTTGTGATTTCCTTAATTTGTCAAATTCGTCTTTAAATTCTGACATTTGCATTAATTTACATAATTGTAGTAAAGAATTGCGGATTTCGCTGACCGACAGTAAACCCGATTTTCTGTTTTCCTTCGCTACTCTACAATTTTTTATAAAGCGCAACACATAAGCGAAAACTGCTTGCAATTTATCTAATGACGAAAATTTGTCAAATATCTCAAACTGATTTTTTATTAACGTTATTGTAGTTACAATTTGCCTTTCAATTTTTATTTCAGGAACTTCTGATGTATATTTAAGCGAAATTTCTTCGGGCCATTCTGCTTCATTTTTCCTTAGCCATGAAGGACCATTAAACCAAAACGATGTGTTTATTAATTCATTTACAGACGCTCCGCGCGATATTAAATCTGCAGGGTTGTGATTTGTTCGGACATGATGCCAATCGTCAATATTTGAAATTGTTTGAATTTGTGACACACGATTCGCCACAAAAGTCTTAAATTTGTATGGCTCGCCTTTGATCCATTGTAAAGCAATCGAGGAATCTGTCCAGTAATAGCACCGTTTGAATTTTATATGTAATGAATCCGTTATTTTTTTTGTTAATTGTGCCAATAACAAGCAAGCGCACAATTCCAAGCGTGGTAACGTTATTTGTTTTAACGGAGCCACTCTTGACTTTGAGCATACTAAATGACAACTTATGTTTTTATTGAAACCGCTGGACCTAACATAGATGCACGCTCCGAACGCTAGGTTACTGGCGTCCGCGAATGCGTGCAATTCAAACTCATTTTCGGCAATTATTAATCGTGGGATTTCAACTTTATTCAAATCATTTAATTGTTCACGAAATTCTACCCATTTTAATTTTAAACCATCAGATACCTCTTGGTCCCAGTCTAAATTTCCTTTCCACAGTTTTTGAACAAACAATTTACCAGTGATTATAATAGGCCCTAACAACCCCAGTGGGTCGTACAATTGTGACACTAATGACAACACTGATCTTTTTGTCACCTTTTCGTGATCCTTTACGTTGTCAACCATATAATGAAAATTATCGGTTTGAAAATTCCACCCGATTCCGAGTACTTTTGATTCTGTTATATTGCTTAAACTTATCATTTTTAAATTTTCATTTAAATTTACATTTTTATTTGTTGACGAAGCATCAATATTTTGTATGTTTGATTTAAATTTGCTTAACTCAAAGCCAGCCGAAGATAAAATCTCAGTTAAATCGGCAGTTAATTTATTTAATTCGTGGACGGAATTTGCGCCAAATAATACATCATCGACATAGAAACCATTTTTTATTACGTTCGCTGCTATCGGTGTTACCATTTCATTTTCTAACGCCAGCTGATACAAACTTCTAATTGCAAGATAAGGTGAACTTGCTAAACCGTACGTGACCGTTTTTAACTCGTAGCAATTTAAAGGTTCAGATTTATCCTTCCGCCACAATATTCTTTGGTACTTTCTATCTTCTTCGTGAATTAAAACGTTTCGGTACATTTTCACTATGTCAGCTGTTTGACAATATTTATGCAAGCGAAAGTTCAATAAAATTACGAAAAGGTCATTTTGTAGAGTTCCTCCGATTAGCTGGGTGTCATTTAATGATATATTTGAGTCCGACCTTGCGCTACCGTCGAAAACAACACGAATTTTTTCTTGATTATCCGCGACTTTAATTACCGCATGATGTGGGAGGAAAAATTGGTTGTTATCAGAAATATCTATCCCGGTGATTTTTTCCATGTGATCTAATGTTTCATACTCGGACATGAATTTTGCATACGATTCCTTTAATTTTGGATTTTTATCAAATTTCTTCTCGATAGCGAGAAATCGTTTCAAAGCTACCTCGTATGAATTGCCCAGTTCCAAAATGTTGTTTTTAAATGGTATTTTTACAACAAATTTCCCTGACTTATCTCTTGTAAAATTGTTTACAAAATGTTCCTCAGCTGCAGCTTCTTCCTTTGACTGATTTATTTTTGCGGGAACCGATTCTAACTGCCAAAAACTTTCTAATTTTTTATCTAGTTCTTGATTTGAGAGCGAGACGTTGACATGTTTTGCTAACGCCATATTTGTATAATGCAGTTCTCCGGTTAACAACCACCCTAATTTGGAATTGCGCAGCGTCGGTTTATGTTTTCCCAAATGTATAACTTCACTAGTTATTAATTGCCAGAAGGTTTTTGCCCCTATTATCACATCGATTGGACCTCCCAAATGGAAATCCGAATCCGCTAAACGTACATTTTCTGGTACTCCCAAGTCGGACCGATTAATTTTGATTTTGGGTAAATCGTTTGTCATATGCGGCAACACAAAGCATTGCAATTCTAGCCCCATAGCTCTATTTTCACTTGAAACGTTTACAATTACCATTTTATGAACAGCTGTTTGCGACCCATTCACGCCAATGATAGAAGAAAATACATCCTTTGTTGGCAATTTTAATTTTTTGCATAATGACTCTGAAATTATATTTACTTGACTACCGCTGTCTAATAAAACTCGACATTTATGTATCTTATCGTCGTTGTCAAAAATATTTACGACGGCCGTTGATAACAGAACATAATTTTCATTGTTATTTATTTGGGCATTTAAACTCGCCGCTTGGTTTAGAGCGTCGTTTCCAACAGATGGACTATTCGTCGAAAGGTCACTACCTGCTCGCACACCTGTGTTTACGTCGGGCGTTTGTACTTCTGCACGGTTCGCGGAAATATTTTTGTGTAAGAGGGTGTTATGCCTTTTATGACATTTAAAGCATGATTTACCTTTGCAATCGTTACTATTATGCCCCGCTTTTAAACACATTTTACACAATTTTAATTTATTTATTTCGATTACTCTTTCTTCCATATTTAAATTTAAAAACCCTTTACAATAATAAATGGCGTGATCATTTGCTGCGCAAAATGCACATCGCTTTTTATTAGCCATTGCAAGATTGACCTTATTAAATTTTGAGTAACCCTTATTTTCATTTTTATATGTTTGAACTGAAACACTCTCTAATATATTGCATTTCTTTGTTAGAAATTCCTTCAAGTCTTGAAACTTAGGTGCATCTGTGCTTTTGTCAAATGACTGCCACTCTTTACGAATGCTTATGTCTAGCTTGGTTTGAATTAGATGACAAATTAGTGGGTCCCAAGAGCTCGTTATTATTCCCAAATTGTCTAATGATCTTAAATGAGAAGTGACCGTGTCTAATAATTTTCTCAACTCGCTATGTGAGTCTCTTGCCACAAATTTCAATTCAAATAAGGCCGCAACATGTGCGTTTATTATAATTTTACGATTTTCATATCGTTCAGTTAATAACTTCCAGCATTCTTGATATGCTTCACCACTAGTTGCTAGTGATTCAATAACTTGGCTTGCAGAGCCTTTGATACACGATTTTAAATATAATAGCCTTTGCACGTCCGACAGACTTGAATTACTGTGAACCAAGCCATTGAACGCGTCCTTGAAATTAGTCCAATTTTTATAGTCCCCGCTAAATTCAGGAAGAGAAATAATTGGCAATTTCACCATATTTAAATTTAAGCTTGCTTGCGAATTATAACTTGCATCTACTTCATTTAATTGCTGATTCAAACTTAATTTTTTCTCAGCACTGACAATGGTTTCAAAATATTCATTCTCGAATGATTCCCTATCTGAGGCTTCAACTTCTAATTGCTCATCATCGTCAATGCTGAGCTCTATTTTTTGTTGTACAGAGTCAAATTTGTCTAACAATGAAATAGTTGCTTCTAATTTTTTCTTTAAAAGACTTAAATCGTCTCCTTCTGTTACATCGTTTACAAAGGTTTTAAATCTTGTTAATTTTGCCTTAATTGTCCCGCGTTCTCTCTTTAATTTTAGTAATTCTGACATGTTTATTTAATTTAATTATGAGATAAAAATGTCTGTTTATGTAAGCTGCCGCAAGCAGACCAACACTCAATATTTGCTGCGTGATTACGCTGACGTTTTTTTTATAATTGATGCGTAATTACGCTTAAGTTCAATTAATTTTAATTAGCATAGTTACGCTAAGTTTATTAATTCGTTGCGTAGTTACGCTAAGTTTATTAATTCGTTGCGTAGTTACGCTAAGTTTATTAATTCGTTGCGTAGTTACGCTAAGTTTATTTGGGAGAGGAACAGGAATTATTTGAGGAGCCTCGCTTACCTGCAGGTGGCCGCTGCCTCTGATGCTTGCAGGTGGTCGACGTTGTTTTCGGGGTGGCGAGACCGTCACGTGCTGCTTGTGGCGGGCTGCGCTTCTTTTTTCAGGTTTTGTGATGGCGTCGTTTGGTGGCTGCTTCTATCGACAGTCGGTTTCCCAAATGAATTTGTCACTTGAAAGGGACAATTTACCGGCTATCGGGCGTAGGAGGACCATATGTTGGGGTGCAATTACCACCCGTCGATCTGGTATAGTGGACTGTATTTATTTACGCTATCACTATTCAGAAGACAAAAGAAAACAAGTTTCTAAGTAGCAACTCGCCTTTATTTCTAAATTTTAACCAAGCACGTCCACCCTTGGTGAAGCACAAGAGTCGACTCCCCGTCCTACCACTGCACGCATCCCCTCCTCTCGGGGTGCCGTGAACCTGTTTTGCCAGCAAGCACCAACAATAGGTCTGTGCATAATAAATAGCCAAACCGAAAGAAATTAATAGTCACAAAAAGGTTTATCATAGCAAGTAAAAGAAGCGTAGAATTCAATAAAGCTAGTCAGTGAAATTGGTGAGGATTCTAAAAAGGTAAAGAATCCAGAATAAGATAACAATACATTTCGAAAGAGCAATCTGAAAAACCAGGCATGTGGACATGAGAAAGCAATTAGAAGATCAGGCAACAGAATTTGAAGAAAGCATTTGAGAAGCAAGGAACTCTTAAAATAATCAGTGCATTGAAAGGTTGTGAAAAGAGAAAATAAAACGTGTTTGTGTATGTGGCGCAAAAAGACGATTTTTAAACATAAGAATTTGAAAATTTAAAACTATGTTATCAAACTTTTTTCTAGAATGTATTTAAATTAACCAAAACCTATTTCCGTTTATATTGTAACCATAGCAATAGTTTCTATTTTGTTTTAATAACGGAAGAGAACAAATGAATAATTAAATTAAGCTTGACAGTGTAAATTGTGCTCCACTTTAATTATATTTTTAATGCAATAAATGAGCATTTTTCAAGCCAAAAAGTACACCAGTTTGTTTTGTGCATATCAGAGATTGAGTTTGTGAAAGTTTCCGTCACCAAAAAAATAAAAATTTTACAAGAGCGTCTCCGAGGATTTTCGCCAGCCGATCCAGTTCAAAATTCCGATAACTGCTTCCAGCCAAAATAAGGGCCCAGAGCCAGGGGTCTACATTGCGATACTTAGGACAGGACTGCAGAAGTGCTGCCGGCAGATTCAACAGCGAGGAAAGCCGCTCCAGGGCAGAAACACCCAGAGACTTGTCTTCGAGCATCGGAGGAGCCGCCGTTATAAGGTACCCCAAAATTTACCTAAAATATAAGAGGGAGCGGTCGGATTTCGACTTGCATATGAGAGGAGGCCTTACTGAGGAGGATTCGAGCATTTCCACGGCCAAAGTGAAGGCGCAGTTCGAAAAATAAGCGGTTTTCCAAAATTGAGGTTTTGCGAAGGTAAAACAATTGCGAGCTCGAGTCGGCGTCCCTTCTGACGTCACGAAATAAATTAGTGCCTGAAACAAAAGCTGATAATTACCGCCAAAGCGCGAAAATTTGATTAAATACCTTTTCGAATATTCAGAATTTCACTATTGTTTAACGTCAACAACGCAGACTTGCACCCGCGAACCATTTTGTAGGTTTTTTGACCGTATTGCAAACATTTAGCTACCGCGCAATGGAACTAAATGCGGTGAACAGAGCCGTAGCAGAAAATTTGCAGTTTCTCAATCAACTAGGAACCCACCTGAGTTAAGAAGCTTGTTGTTCTACTTGAGCTAGCGTTTTATTATAATTAATTACAGGCAAATAAAATATTAAAAAGGCATATAACCATTTATTTTGGGCAGTAAATAAGTACAGCTCACATTTTAACCAGCCTAATAAATTGATAACAGGCAAAAGTTCGATCATAGTAAAATATTAAATCAGTGATCTGTGCATATTGGATTTTGCTCTAACTTACAATTAAATATTAATTAAAACCCAGTCATTAGAGAGCATACATTGCAATATATGCTGGCGAACTAACCGCCTAGTTAATTGTAGGCTTTACATTCAGTACTTGTGATACCCAATTAATTGTATAGGTAGCATTAGGGCATATCGTTCAATTCGTCTTGCGCCTTATGTAATTGTAGATTAAATTTTTGTGGCAGCTGTATTGGCCACGCTCTTGGAATGAGATTTTAGATATTCGTGGTTTTGAAAGCTACGTTTAGATTTACTTACGCTTGGCCTGCGGCAAATGTGATAAATGTTGTTTTGAATTGGGCTCCCTGTAACGTAGAGTAATATTCAGATATGCTATTAAGCCTTTCAGGACATTTAAATTTACCCAGATTACAGCTTAGCTGTATTTAACAACGGGATCTGCCGCTACTTACCTGCTTAGGGCAGTGCCCTCAAAAATTCAGCTGCAGAGGTTAGATTTATAAACGTCATTCGGCAATAGGTTGTAACTAGCAAACCGCCCGCGGTAATTTAACGCTCAAAATTTGGATATTCGTAAAGCGATTTTCCAGTTTGTTTTTTTAAACTTTTTCGGAAGCATATTCGAGCCGTCGTTTGAGCAGTCATAAAAAGCATGATAAATTTGTGATAGAAATCGCCTCGACCCTGTATGATCATACAACCGTAAGGAGGTTTCGACCCTTCAAAATCTTGAAGCTGTCATATTTAAGTTCAAGCTAACATTCGGGGTTGTAGTTAGCCTTTTTGCTTGCATAGCTCTGTTTTGCCGCACTCTGCCTCACAGGATGCTTGCGAATCTTTGTACCTGCGTTGCCAATTGAGTAGCAATTCGTTCGCGGTAGCTTACAGCTTAGTTAGTTTTTTTTATTATTTTATGGATGAAATGGTATTAGTGTTTATATTGATGCAGTTTCCATTGTCGTTTTAACGTGTTTAGGTTGATTATTGATTTGTGTGTATATTTATTATTGCTTTATTATTGATTTGATTGTAAATTTGAGATTCCTTTTGATTGTCGATTTGCCTGTCCATCTCTGTCTAGTCATTGTTATTGTTTGGCACTATAGCACCAATTATTAAATAAACGCTGTTATAAGTTATTGGTCTTTGCTATTTGGTTGGCTGGATTTATTCCATACCTTGGGAAGGTCCGACCCAAGGATTTGTCGACGCCGAGGACCTGACGCCCTCTCCCTTAGTTTTCTTTTTTAGAGTAGCTGGAACCCCGACCCTTCTTGGTGAGTTAGCCAAATAAGGCCGATATTTACCAGCCGGCAAAATATCAAGTAAAACTTTCGCCACCAGGTAAGGGCAACCCCTTAATCCTTCATCGCACGTGTATACTTCGTATTAACATTTGCCTTAGTGAAGAGCTAGTTTATAGTGACTTACGAGGGAAAGAATAATCTCCTAGTTCACTCGCACTACCGCGAATTTGTATGGTCGATTTGCCTAAGATATTTGAGTCTTAATGACCAATCGCATTTGATTGCGGATTTTTCTGACATCGCAATTTAAGTCTTGGAGCTGTAAGCTGGTATGTGTGCGCTTTCTCTTTCTCGTTTTCTATTATAATTAGGTACTCTTGTTTTGTTGATTTCAGAGTCGACTTGGAGTCGTTAAACTATAAGCAGCTAGGTTGTGCTACTAATTTGGTAACCAAATTTGTAATTATTACTGAGTGTTACGTTTGTTGCTGAGTTCTTGCTGTGCTCCCCGCTTAGCTTTTTCGGTTAGCAATTGTTGCTGAGAGTCCTTGCCGTGCCCCCAATTGCACAGGTTGCTAATTATTCAGTTTCGTGTCTCTGATGTTGAAAACATTATGGTGCTTATTTTTTTAATATAATGTATCGGGTGACCGCTTTCAGAACTTTAAATTATAGGGAGAAGGAGAGGCTGAAAGCGCTTAGACCTACTACGTTAGACAAATAATTTGTTAGATGTTTTATCGGACTTTTTCTACTGCCTCGGGTGTTTATCACACGACGTTCGGGATCTTTTGGTTTACTTCCGTCCTCAGATGAATGAACTCCTGGTTACGACTGGAACGATTGATTTTTAGACGTCTTTCCACGTACACTCGTACCTACCCCGGGATTTGAACCTGGGACCCTGTGATTACGAGTCACCCTCACCACTAAACCACTAGCGCTGCTAGGAGTTTATTGATCTGAGGGCGGAAGGATAAAAAATTCCCGAAATGTCGTGTGATAAACACCCGAGACAGTGGAAGAAATCCGATAAAGCATCTCATAATATACCACTGTCAAAAATTACATCATTGAGAGAACATCTAAATAATTTGTTTACTAAAAATTACAACTTGCTATATTTAGTTTTGAAATCGGCCTACCCGGTATATACTTAATTACAGTTGAGCATCGGGTATCAATTGAACAATCATTCGGTATTTTTAATAGTATATTGTACAACAAGTTGAGAAAGGTGTGTTTTTTCGGTGCAAGACGCGAGATTTTTAATCGAGGCGAAGCCGAGATTAAAATCGCGCCGGGCACGGAAAAACACTTTTCTCACGTATTGTACATGCTATTTTTTCATGTACTGTAGGGAAATGCCTACAAATTTCGATATAAAAATATGAAAAATCATGTGAAAGGTTGTGCAAAAATTAAAATAGTAGGTAGGTGTTAGGTAGCCATTTACCATAGTAACAATAAGCATGGTTACGCTATGTAAATAAACAGCCAACAAAAATTTCGAAGTCGATTTCCAAAAGTGATTAGCAATGGAAGTGGATGTACCCGAAGATATTCTGGCCGCGGCTTCTGAGGCCATCGTAAATTTAATGCTAGCCAAGTCGAAAGACAAGTACGACAAGAGCTACAATGAATTTTCTAAATGGCGGATAGAAAAAGGAGCACATGGGGCAAGTGAAAACGTCCTGCTTGCATACTTCTTTGAAAAGGTTTATTTTATATCTAATAAATATTGTCTTTAATAATTCACTCCAATATTGTTTCTGTACAGGCAAAGTCTTTGAAAAGCTCGACGTTGTGGTCAACCTACTCAATGTTGAAGTGTACGCTCAATATAAAGGAAAATGTAGATATTTCAAAGCACTCAAAAATGCTCGCATTTTTAAAACGTCAAAATGATGGATATCAGGCAAAAAAGTATAAAATTTTGACAATGGCTAACGTCATAACATTTTTAACCCAAGCTCCTGATGAATCCTTTTTAATGATGAAGGTCGTATTAATATTTGGTGCTTGTAGACGGGAAGAACTACGTAACCTGTCAGTTAATGATATCGAAGACACTGGGTCCACTTTAAATATTACACTGCGTGATACGAAGACAATGAAGAAACGTGTTTTCACTGTAACTTCAGAAGCGCCGGTGGGAATTAATGGAATTGATTTGTATAGAAAGTATTTGAACTTACGTCCGAAACATACTAATGATCCAAGATTCATCATCTACTATAATAAGGGCAAATGTTCCGTGCAGCCTGTAGGCATTAATAGTTTTGCTGCGATTCCAAGAAAAATTGCAGAATACCTGCAGCTGTCAGATAGTAAGAACTACACAAGACATTGCCTACGCAGAACGTCAGCAACATTTCTTGCCGACAGTGGAGCTGACATACAGATGTTGAAGCGTCATGGGGGATGGCGTTCGACAAACGTGGCAGAAGGATATGTGGAAGACAGCATTAGCAATAAAATTAAAACGTCCAGGCGAATTTTCGGACAGAACGTCGTTCCACTTCAATCTTTGATGCTTTCTCTTGCACCGGCGAGTTCCACTGATTCGCTAGCAATCAGCAGTAATTTACAATCTAATGGAATAACATTTTCTTATTTAAGTAATTGTACGATTAATGTGTACCATACTGCTGATAATTAAATTTCAAATTTTTGTGTTATTTATATTTATGTGTTGCTATGTAGAGAAGTGTTGCTATGCAGAAAAGTATCACTTTTCTAAACGATTTTGTATTTAGGAATACAGTACATTTCCCTACAGTACGTGAAAAAATTGTTTGTATCTTTAGAGTGCCAAAAGCTTTTTCATAATTAGTAAACGCTATTGATAATGGAAGTTTATATTCACAGCACGTTTAGATCAAATGTTTAAGGCATTCCAAACGATTAGCACTTCCAATACTCTTCCTAAATCTAGCCTTCTCTAAGGGTTTGTATGCCAATCGGTTTGCTATAATGTTAATAAATAGTTTGTAAGTAAATACACTAATCGGTCAGTAATCTCTTATGTTAGTTTTGTCTTCTTTTTTGTGTAAGAGATTTATTATTGCATTATTCCAATCATCAAGCGTATTTTTTTCTTCGACACATTTATCAAACAACAATCTGGGCGAATGAAAAAGTTCTTTTCCTCCATTTGTAATTTGATCACTGATAATACTATCTTCG
Source organism: Agriotes lineatus (assembly GCA_940337035.1). Classification (NCBI taxonomy): domain Eukaryota; kingdom Metazoa; phylum Arthropoda; class Insecta; order Coleoptera; family Elateridae; genus Agriotes; species Agriotes lineatus. The sequence goes on from CALNHX010001112.1 coordinate 189,240, forward strand.
CTATGTGTTTGAAAGCTCTTCGAATTACATCTACTACACTTGGGATTTCTTCTTAGCCCACGTTCGTTATTTTTGATCGTTTTCCTTCTATTCTTTGAGTTTGCGATTTGTATAAACTCGCATAAAAATCTTGGGCAACTTTTATTATTTTTCTCTCAGTTGTCGTTTCCTTTCCATTTTTTCTTAGTTTAATTATATGTTTATTTCCTAATTATAAATTTGATTTTGATATCTTCATGTTTCCATTAGCTTTTATATTTTTAATTCACACATACAACTTTGTAGTTTAGTAGTTTCTATGGTTTGATGTACCATATCCTCCTATATTCGTGCTAACTAATATTGTTATCATAGTTGTATTATTCTTGGTTTTTAGATAATTTTCCAGCATTATACTCATCTATCTCGCATTTTCTTCCTAACATTAGTTATTTCGTATGATTACATTGTCGGTTTCTTCGCCCAATTGAGTAAACCCTAAATGGCCTTAATTTTTAAAATGCTGCATTTTGTTTCTATACATTTTTACTGCCCTTGCCTAAGGTTAAGAAAGTATTGTAATCGTGAAAAATTATCTTCTGATCTATCTTCAGATCTTCACGTTTCAGGGTCCCGAGATGACAATAACATGTTTTCTCAATTCCGTCTGTCTGTCTGTCTGTTTGCTTGCCTGTTGGTGCATTAGCTCAAAAACTATTTATTGGAGGAAGACGATATTTTGCATGGATTAGATGTCCACCTGGCTCGAAACCGAATATACTTTCGGTCAACTATACATGGTGTCCCAGAAATAAACGCTCAAAATTATATTCTTTTTTCCTTTGATATTTTTGTTCAAAACGTTTATTTGGGGAGAAGTTTTGAGTAAAGCCCTTTACAAATTTTTAGATTAAGTTCTATAAAAATTAAATTTGCATAATATAGATACAACTGCTTTATAATCATTTATTCTATAAATTTCCATTCATGTTAAGTAATAATTTGACAATAAAAATATGTTGTAAAAAGACACTTTGATATATTTACAGCTTATAACATGCAGGTAGTATATTATGTGTCATGTGAAATTTATATTTACATTTTCCACTAATAAACTTTTCCTATTAACTGTCTCATTTAATAATAATAATAATAAACGTTATTTATTTTCACACAAAAGAATTAAATACAAAAAAAACAAAAATAAAAACAATTAATCTGTGAAAATTCATAAGGCGAAGTTCAGCATAGCTGTTGCTGTTCTTCCATTTAACCTTAATTTAATGGGGCAATACGTATTGTGTATGTCTACAAGGTGGGCAAATAGTAGTAATCTGCCAATTCCACTAGTCGTGTGAAGTAGGGTTCGAGTGAGCCCTCTCCATTACAATGTTTAACTTAGTACTATGGAAAGTTATTATGGCATTTAGTAAACCTGTTAGCGAAAATATGTCCAAAATGGAGTTTCTTTGAAGAATGCGTAAGATAGTCTCATATTATTTGTTATTTGAAAGAGAATCCGAGATAATTCCCACAATGTTAAGAAAATTTCAGGTAAAACTTAATTTCTCTCTATCTGTACCCGATGGGGGCACAATTATACGTACTATATAACAGCAATGAGATAACATGAACAAGAATATAACTCGTATTGCTTGAGTAAGAAAGAGATAAACATAGTGACAAATATTCGAGAAGGCTTGATGCTTAATTTAATTATGAAATTTGTCAACTAAACATGCCTACTAAAATCATTTTTTCGTATGGCCATCTCTTTCTTACTCAAGCATTCTATATTGTTATTCATGTTATCTCATTGCTGTTATATACCGATGGGGCCACAATTATATATAACAGCAATGAGATAACATGAACAAGAAAATAACTCGTATTGCTTGAGTAAGAAAAAGATAAACATAGTAGCAAATATTCGAGAAGGCTTGACGCTTAATTTAATTATGACATTTGTCAACTAAACGTGCCTACTAAAATCATTTTTTGGTATGGCCATCTCCTTCTTACTCAAGCATTCTATATTGTTATTCATGTTATCTCATTGCTGTTATATATAATTATGGCCTCATCCGTATAATTATGGCCCCATCCCTACTTTATATTTCAGGAATGTCTGACAAAATTAGACGAATTGGAAATAAGTTCAATGTTTGGTATTTAAAACGATGAATACCTTGCAGTCAGTTCTTACAAAAACTAAACCGTTCAACGAAAAACAAAGTTCAAAGAATTGTATATATAGTATTCCCTGTGAATGCGGGAAATACTATATCGGTGAAACATTCCGACCTTTATAAGTTAGAATTAAAGAACGTACAAATTTTATTAAAAAGTAGCAGTTTCAAATATCTAATATTGCTGGAACAACAACCACAAAATGCAATGGCAAAACACAAAGATTTTATCTAAAGAATCGATGTCAACTAGAGGCAAAATTAAAGAAACCACGTATAATTTACTGAACAAGGATGAATGCGTTTTCGTCAGTCTCGGTAGATTTAAATAAAATTCGGCTGTCGATTCTTTAAGATCAGACCAAATAGGTTTCATGTTTTTTTTGCTTTAGCTTGTAAATACCAGCTGTTTGATATGAATTATTGTTCTTATATTTGTGTACAAATTGCAGGTTTTCCTGACCACTACAATAACTTTGTCGATGATTTTCGAATGACAGCATGTATGGGTCTTTTAAAATGGCTTGTGACGAAGTATGAATCTGAGGACGAATATGGTATTAAATCGCCGGAAGGGCGAGTACCCTACACTGCCATACAATTCGCTTTAGATCGTTGCAACGATTTTATATCATGCCAAAAACACTTGGACATTGACAGAGACTTCGTTAAGTGTGGAACCATGAGTGGGACCAATTTTTATCTCATTACTATGTCATTATACACGAGCATGCTCTTTTTCTCGATTCCAATGAATGGACACTGCCATTGTTAAATGCAGCTGCTAGAAACTACTTTAAATGAAATGGCAAAATACTGGCCTATGATAGATCTGGATGGAATGAAGAATATATGGATTTTGAAACCAGGCAACAAGTGTAGAGGGCGGGGGATTCAACTGGTTAAACATATGGAGGATGTTTCTAAAATTATGAACTTGAAGTTGAAATATGTGGTGCAAAAATACATAGGTAATATTGTTCTATGTTTTTATAAACCCTTAATTTTATTATCATTTTTAAATAATATATGGCAAGTAACTGCAATGCAAATATATTAATTTTATGATTTTTAGAGAAACCTTTACTAATATATCAAACCAAATTTGACATTCGACAGTGGTTTATTATCACCTCTGTACAACCTCTTAATATATGGATGTACAGGTAAAATATCTAATTGTATAAATGTAATTACGCATACATTTTCAAAAGTTTAAATATTTTAGTTTTGTAGAAATCTATTAAAACTACACAGTTTGGTAAATAACACAAGTTTTCATTGTTGCTTTATTATTGCACATACTTTGGAAATATACATTAATAGTATACATATATGTTTGTATATTATAGGTACATACGTATAAGTCCAGTGTGCTTTTCAAAACTAGATATAAGTACATTATGCAATTAGTTTTTCCTATAAATGAAATGAATAAATCTACGTCATATACACCGTGGAAAGTTTGGAATATTCGAATAGTCAAAATCATTATCTCCGATATGCAAAAAAGCCGATGCAATTTTGTGTGAGAACTATAGAGGAATCGCGTTGTTGGACATGTCATATAAAGTTCTTGTGAGCGATTTGAAGAGAAGGTTAGTTGAAATAGCGGTGGAATTAATCGGTCGGTGACTACCAGTATGGATTCAGAAAGGACAGATCAGTAAGTGATGAAATATATGTAACGACGCAGATGGCAAATTTCTTTCAAATGACATCAATCAACTTCTGAACACTGTTCTCATCTTATGCTAAAATTGCACTTAGCTCGCTATGTCTCGTGGAATGTTAGCTCTTAATTATTGAATGGTATAGGATTGACTATGAAGCATATTTGGGCTTTTGGCCATACGCGTGTTACGCTGGTCTTACGAGTTGACAGTGAAATATGTGGAAATAGGTCGGATACCTGCTACCCTGCATTAATAACGTCAGCAAAATGGTCGAAAAATTGAATATAGCTTCTCAACAAATTGGTTTGAAGATCAACATCTCAAAGACATGAGTGATGATAAACCTAGCAATTGGTGGGAGTATTTGTATCGATTGCAAACAAATCGAAAAGACCACATCTTATAAATACTTAGGGCGCAAAATACGTATTGGTAGAGACAACCAAATGCGTGAGCTCACCAGAAGCATAGGATTGGAAGGTGCAGCCTTTGGCAATCTGAAGTATATCTTTAAATCTAAACAACTAGTTATTATTACTCGTTTTAACCTATGGCTCAGAAACCCTGACATTAACTAAGAAAAAGGCAAATAAGATAAGAATTACACAACGTACGATGGAAATATCAATGTTAGGGTTGTCCTTAAGAGGTAGAGCACCAAATACAGAAATACCCAGATGAACGAATTTGGTGGATGGCGTGGAAAAAATTGCTGCTTTGAAGTGGAATTATACGGGACGCATTGGGAGAATGAATGATGATAGATGGATCAAAAAGATAATCGAATGGAGACCACGACACGAAGCGTTTAGAAATAGAGGATGACCTCCAACAAGATGGCACCGATTTAAGACGCATTCATACAAACTGAATGCAAAACTGCACAAAATAGGAAGCTATGAAAGTAATCAAGGAGGTTTATGTCTCGCAGCGGACTTTAGAAGCTGGGTGATGATGATGATGATGCTAGGATTGACTCTTCCAAGATCTTTTTTCGACTAATAGTTATTTAGTATGTTATAAGGCCGAAAAATGACTTATTAAAATACGAGTTTAGATGTTTATAGACAAGACGAGGAACGAGCCGAGTCGGAAATTTTGAGTAATTTAAGTATGTTTGATATAATTAAGTAAATGACATTTATAAATTTTAAAAAATTCGTATGGAGAAAAAATTAATGTCAAATAGAAAATTTGAAATTATCTGAAATTTCAAACAAAATGCATGATTTTAATTATTTTTTTAAGAATAAGTAAAATCAAAAGTCGTAACATGTTTATTGAAGGTTTCAAATTACAAATAAATCACAAAACGTTTCGCAAATTTAGTTTGCTTCTTCAGTTATGAATAATTAAAATATCTTGAGCATTGTAATATTACATTTCTGAAATGAGCAAAAAACAAAATGGATTAGCAAAACACAATCACTTCCACAAAAACCTGTATACTTACATAAATTAAAATTGTTGGGTAGTACGAGTTGTTGAATTTGTTGAAGGTATTATTATATGTTGTAAAATTATTGTAAAAAACAATACCACTTTAAAACTTAAAAACATGGCTTTAAAACTTTGTATACGAAAACACATATTACATTTTAAAAAAATAATTTAATTAACAAGAACGGTAGCACAAAAGGGTTGTCAGTAATCCCTTGTAGGGGTTAATATTATTGAAAAGGAATTATTTATTCATTTCGCTTAGCATGTCAGTGCGAGAATGCTACAAATAGTTGTAAATTTGGATAACAGCAAGCAAGGTTATTTTTTTAAAGGTGTTATCACGCTGCGCAGTTGGTTTGCAAATATAAATTATGTTACAGAAATTATACAGGGTAGTAATAAAGTTAATAATTTTTTAAATTTGATAATTAAAATTAGCAAGACTAAAAAGCAAGGAAACAGGTAGTTGAAAATTAATTTGAGAAAAGCGGCACACGACAGAAATTTATTTGAATAAGTTGTGGTAAATGGAGCTTAAATTGTCAATGTCAGTTTTGTAATTAATGGTGGTAGGGGCTTTTTTGAATTCCTATCATCTCCAAGCAAAGGCGTTTTTTTTAAATTGCCTTCTCTATGCAAGATAGTGGGTGTATTGAAATTGAAAGTATGAAAAAGTTTGGTTGAATGATCAGTAAGGGCTGTTTTATTGGAAGAAGGTGAAATTTTATTAATTTGACAGAGTATTTATGTTGCTTTATTCTATTTTGTAATAATTGTTTTGTTTGACCAATATAAGTTGAGGGGCAATTGTTACAATTGAGTTTGGTAAACGACTTGAGATTCCATGTTAATAGTAGTTTTATCTTTTAAATTAGTAAAAAATAAATTTCCAAAGTTGTTTTTGTTGTTGAAAGCAGTTTTGATGTTATATTTTTTAAGTTCAGTTTCAATTTTTTCAGCAAGTTTAGGAACGTATTGGATAGATACATATTTATTTTTGTGGTAAATTATTTGAAATATTAAAATCTTTGCCTAAGCAGTTAGGTTGTAGGGCTATAGATTGATTAAGCGTGTTTTGGTTATTAATTTTTTTAATTCGATTATTAATGTGCTTTTTAATAAATTCAATAGGATAATCATTACTAATTAAAATTTGTGTAATAAGTTCTAAGTTTTTTTTATGAAAAGATTTTGAAGATAAATGAATTGCTCTGTCAACTAAACTATTTATGACACTAATTTTATGTTTGATGGTTGTGTTAGAGTTATAATTTAAATATCTATTTGTTTTAATGCTTTTACGGTACCAATTTGTTAAGATTACTCCACTTTTTTGTCTGAATAAAGTTAGGTCTAAAAAATTTAAAGAGAACATAAAGATCCTACATCAATCATTCAAAATAAAAATAATACAATAGTAAAAAACCTTCTTGATAAAAATTTCATTGACAAATCAACATACAAAACTTTAAATTTCACATAACGGGCTTCCACCAAAAATATATGGCTTACCAAAACTACATAAAACCAATATACATTTAAGACCCATTGTTGCCTCTTACATGAGCCCTACATACAAGTTATCTAAATACCTTTCAAAAATATTAACTAATATAACTTCCCTTAATAAATTCAGCATTAAAGATTCATGGAAATTCAAAGAAAGAATAAATAATACAATACTTAATCCTAATCACACTCTCTTTTCTTTAGATGTTGTCTCTTATACACTAATATACCTATTGAGCTAGCCTTAAGCACTATAAAAAATACTGGAATAAAATTAAAAAACACACAAACATACCACTAAATGAATTTATTAATGCCGTTGAATTTGTTTTAAACACCACTTATTTTACATACAATAATAATATTTATTCTCAAACTTTTGGATGTGCAATGGGTTCACCCATTTCCTCTACAATTGCTAACCTTGTAATGGAAGATATTGAGACTACTATATTAAATAAAAATTCCAATTTCTCTCTTTATTTAAGATATGTGGATGACATCATAATGGCTACAGACACTCTAAACAAACAATATTTTTTTAACCTCTTTAATAATGTACACCCCAGACTTAAATTTACTATTGAAAACGAGAATTCAAATTGCTCTTTAAATTTTTTAGACCTAACTTTATTCAGACAAAAAAGTGGATTAATCTTAACAAATTGGTACCGTAAAAGCATTAAAACAAATAGATATTTAAATTATAACTCTAACACAACCATCAAACATAAAATTAGTGTCATAAATAGTTTAGTTGACAGATCAATTCATTTATCTTCAAAATCTTTTCATAAAAAAAAACTTAGAACTTATTACACAAATTTTAATTAGTAATGATTATCCTATTGAATTTATTAAAAAGCACATTAATAATCGAATTAAAAAAATTAATAACCAAAACACGCTTAATCAATCTATAGCCCTACAACCTAACTGCTTAGGCAAAGATTTTAATATTTCAAATAATTTACCACAAAATAAATATGTATCTATCCAATACGTTTCTAAACTTGCTGAAAAAATTGAAACTGAACTTAAAAAATATAACATCAAAACTGCTTTCAACAACAAAAACAACTTTGGAAATTTATTTTTTACTAATTTAAAAGATAAAACTACTATTAACATGGAATCTCAAGTCGTTTACCAACTCAATTGTAACAATTGCCCCTCAACTTATATTGGTCAAACAAAACAATTATTACAAAATAGAATAAAGCAACATAAATACTCTGTCAAAATTAATAAAATTTCACCTTCTTCCAATAAAACAGCCCTTACTGATCATTCAACCAAACTTTTTCATACTTTCAATTTCAATACACCCACTATCTTGCATAGAGAAAGCAATTTAAAAAAAACGCCTTTGCTTGGAGATGATAGGAATTCAAAAAAGCCCTACCACCATTAATTACAAAACTGACATTGACAATTTAAGCTCCATTTACCACAACTTATTCAAATAATTTCTGTCGTGTGCCGCTTTTCTCAAATTAATTTTCAACTACCCGTTTCCTTGCTTTTTAGTCTTGCTAATTTTAATTATCAAATTTAAAAATTTATTAACTTTATTACTACCCTGTATAATTTCTGTAACATAATTTATATTTGCAAACCAACTGCGCAGCGTGATAACCTTTAGAAAATAACCTTGCTTGCTGTTATCCAAATTTACAACTATTTGTAGCATTCTCGCACTGACATACTAAGCGAAATGAATAAATAATTCCTTTTCAATAATATTAACCCCTACAAGGGATTACTGACAACCCTTTTGTGCTACCGTTCTTGTTAATTAAATTAATTTTTTAAAATGTAATATGTGTTTTCGTATACAAAGTTTTAAAACCATGTTTTTAAGTTTTAAAGTGGTATTGTTTTTTACAATAATTTTACAACATATAATAATACCTTCAACAAATTCAACAACTCGTACTACCCAACAATTTTAATTTATGTAAGTATACAGGTTTTTGTGGAAGTGATTGTGTTTTGCTAATCCATTTTGTTTTTTGCTCATTTCAGAAATGTAATCTACAATGCTCAAGATATTTTAATTATTCATAACTGAAGAAGCAAACTAAATTTGCGAAACGTTTTGTGATTTATTTGTAATTTGAAACCTTCAATAAACATGTTACGACTTTTGATTTTACTTATTCTTAAAAAAATAATTAAAATCATGCATTTTGTTTGAAATTTCAGATAATTTCAAATTTTCTATTTGACATTAATTTTTTCTCCATGCGAATTTTTTAAGTATGTTGGTGGTACTGTAAGTCTATGTCAAATTCGAGGTTAGCAGGTTAGGTTTGGCATCAGTGTGTGTCAAAACTGACGGAAAACCTAACCTGATAACCTGGAATTTGACATAGACTTACAGTGCCACCAACATATTATTCGGCAGCTGCCTAGCAACACTTTCCGGCCTTGTGATGTCATGTTCCAATGCAACTATAACTCACGTAAAAATCAAATGTCAAGTATGATATTTAAGTATAAACATAGGTGCATTCATAAATTAGGAACTATTCCATAGTCATGCTAGGTGAATAAATTTTTGATCATGCTGTACATAAATACGTTGATTAATTTGGAAAATGGTTCATCTTACTAAAGATGATAATTTTTTCCATCGCAACCTACTGAAAAGCGTCAGTACCCACCTGTTTCTAAGCTTTGTACGTGGTATTTATCGGCTACCTACAAGCCTATGATACTATAAATAGACATAAACCCTATAAGACAGTCTTGTAAGTGGTATTTGTCGACTTCAAACAAGCCTGTGATACCGTAAATAGACACAAACTCTATAAGAATATGAGAGAGTGCCCGCAAAGCTAATAAGACTACCGAAGATTGCCTGCAAGGCTCCAGCAGTAAACTTAGGATAAACGACATGTATCGCTAGCATTTGCTATACTTGAGGCAACGGGATCAATCGTTCGCAACCTTGGTTAATTTGCTCTTGGAAAAGTTCTTGTGAAAGTGGTATATACGCAAGAAACACCTTACTCTATCATAGGCATCAACGCGCAGCCGATGCCCATGCCAACACCGTAATTACAAAGACTAGGCAGGAGTAGATATTGCGAAAACGCGAAAATCTGCAAGAGAATTTGGTCTACCAAATCAACATGAATAAAACGGAAGCACTTGCCGGGGATGATCAATCTGATTGTAGGAGGTATCAAAAAATACAAAACAAAAGAAGAGCTTAACAATGTAATACTAGGAATTAGTGAATTTAATTACCTCAGAGTGACATTTCTTATAAAAGGTAAAGACGGTGTGGAAATTAATTAAAGGTTGTTGAAGAGAAATAAAAGTGCGGTGCTCTCTTACGGGTGTTCAAATCTAGTAAGTGATGCAAAAATACCATAGCTACCGGTAGTTATTCACTGAAGTGAGTTGTGGGTGTTGCATAAGAGAGATCAAAAAGCACCGACAAGAATTGCCAAACGGCAAAAAATGGGGGGCTATATGGGAAAGGTGGTCACATGTGGAAGTAACAAAAGTTTTGGAGAACAGTTTATAATAGGAGTGAAAAAAGCCCAAAGAATGCTCTAATGGCACATGTGGTGAGTTTGGAATGTGGTAGAGCTATAAAGCAAGTCTTGCGCATACGATAAAAAGAAAAAAGATACCAACGCAGATGGCTAGATGTAGTGAAAGCCGATCTGAAGAAGTTGGTTACTCCAAAACTGAGAAGAGATAAACCATAGATGAAAGGTAATGGAAAATAAAAATCAACCAAATCTAAGACTATCAATATATCAACATATTCATAAAATCTTTGAAATGAACTCCGAAAAAATGCGTTTATGACAGATCAGCTGTGAACAGAGAAAAGGATATAATAATCATAAAAATGTAGAAGTTAAAATAGTATGTTACATACCTAGGTGGAAAGTATTTCATTACTGTCGAGAGATTAAGTAGTTGGGAATGAAACTTTTCACCGTAGTATCTATACTATTTTATTCACAACCATGTTATTCTAAACAATAATTGGAAAAATTATTATTATATTATGATTCGACAGGTTGTGACGCGCATGAATGGATGGACTAGATTTCCAGTCTCCCTACCTAGACAGCGGTCGGCAATTGATTACTTTCCAACCGCTGCCACGGCAACCACTTTTCCGACCGGTTGGAAAGCTTAAGATAGCTCATTTTCTAACTTTTTAAAAGTTAGTTATCACCTTAATACAGATATGGTTGTGAATAAACAAAATTAAAGTATTGCAAACGTTTTTCGTAAGATTGGAAAAATATCTCGCATATTCCAGACTTCAACTCTGTATACTTACTGATTTTCAGAAAGACCGTGTAATAAAATTTGTTCGTATTTAGCATTTAAAACACGAAAAACACATAAATGTTTATTATTTGCATTCCCGTAATTATCAATTTCATTTAACAAAAGCTGCTTGAACCAAGATTGCTATTTTTATTTACAATGTAAATGTTTAGACTATAACACGAATGGTTTTACAATTGCATTTAAATACAGAATAAAAATGTAGATTGAATTAGATCTTTATACTATTTTTTCTTATTAATTGAAATAAGTAACCAAACTGTGTAGAATTTATTAACTGTATGCTGTATAAATCCACAGCAACTGTTTAACTAGGAATTCCTTTCACTGAAAGAAATAATAATTATACTGTATCAAACACAAACAAATTGAAATACTAAAATTTAATGTGATTTTCTATTTTTCAAGTACGTATCATTGAATTTGGAACTTAAAAGAAACAACAGTAAACAATTATTTCTTTCACGAGGCTTAAATAAGGTTTCCCATATCAACTGACGCTTTTAAAAATTTTGTAATTCTGCGAATATGAGATTTCAGCGCTTTACCACTATAGCACTATAGCAAGCCATCTTTGTCCCGTGAAGAAATATTAACTTAACTAATCTACAAGGCTTTATGAATAATTCCAATAGAGGTAATTTAACAAATGTTATTTTGAAAAATTACGTTACATCCTGTTATTATAACAAATCTCAAACTATATTGAATGTATCAAGCTAATTAAAGTACAACCTTTTTAATTCATTGAAGCTTTAATTCAGCATTTAAAATCGTTGGCTGTAATGGAGAACCCTGTATTTACCATGTACTAATTTACACTGTTTTATTTATTTTTAATGTTTTTAACTTATAGTGTAATACACCTTGACATTTTTAGAGAATGTTACTTGCGCTTTAGTACTCAGATATTCACTCTTGAGAATTTTCACGAATCTCTTCATCTTACCAATCATGCTGTACAATGTAAGTATGCCAACGTTATTCAACGAGACAAAGCATTGCCAGAACAAAATATGTGGGATTGTCACATGTTCCAAAATTATTTGAGGCAAATTGGACACCCAACTAAGTGGGATGATATTATATACCCAGGTACTATTTACTTACTATATTTTCAAGGACATTGCATTAATGTGTCAAATTTTAATGGGCATATATAAATATTATAGATTGCTGTATAGTGTATACATATGTATGTCTACATTAAAATTTGATAATCCAATAAAAATAATTTCAAGAGGAAATCTAAAATTGTGGTACGGTATAATATTGTTTTCCTACGATTGTGTCAAAATGACTACTTTTTGCACTGTTTCTAGTGTCAAAAGCTTGACCTTTGTAGCACTCTTAATATTAGCGCCCAAAATACGTCTTATTCGCACGTTGCCATTGGAGGCGTGTTTTAATACTAAATTAAAACACGCTTTGCCGTAAGTTTGAATGTCAACATAACCTAGAATATCTAACACAATGTGACGGAAAAAGTGTCACCGAACTAAGTTTTCATATTTCTGTTACGATCGTAGAAAAAATAGCGTATGGTACACGTGTATAAGAGCAGTTAAAGCACTAGCGACGTTAAGAGCACTCCGCTAGCGCTTCGTGCTTTTAAACTCGTCGCACGTGCTTTCAAGGCGTAATTATACGCTAGTATCATAATATACTATTTTATATTTACCGCAATGTAAAAATACTGTACATACGCGCATTTTTCTTCAAACGTTATAGAAACGACAAAATTACATTGCACTTTTAATTTGTGCTGCACATATCAAATACTGCCAAGTTCTTTTAGACTGCTTTTAATTATCTCGTCGTAGGCGATCTCTCACGATGCATTTAACGACGCACACTCAGATGTAGCTTGGACCAAGGCCTGCGGACTTATGCCTACATTCATTTAAGTTTTCAGCACCTGTGATTAAAAGACCCCCTCGTCCCGGAAACAGGCTTGGAAGTTGCGTTTATCGCTACACACACAAATTTAACCGATACGCGCTCATACTCGTCTCCAAGCACTTTTGATTATAATAAAAACATATAAAATAGTTAACTCTTTAGTTAGAAACTCTTTCCAACAGTGATACTCTAAGTGATCTTCTCATTGCGTCCATTTCCACTGCTGCTAATAATTTTCTGTCTATTTATGTCAATATCTATACTTCTGCTCCGTATAGTGCTATACTTTTTACTATGGTGTTGATATGTTACATTTTTTTTACTTATATCTTTATGCCACCATATTCCATTATAGATTTCATAGAGACATTTCCGAAGACTAGATCTTCTGTTGTTTCTTCTATGCATAAGTGCATTGTTTTATGAATAGTAGTTTGTATACCAAGGCACTGAAGTTTAGCTTTTTATCACGAATGTAATAAACCACATGAGGGATAGCAAGGAACTTCAGTGCTGAGGAGTACATTATGTTTTATTTGAAATCGAGAAACCGTTAACGTCGGTTGACGTATATCTGTCGCCTAGCTAACTACAAAAATGCCGTAAAACAATGGATTACTTTAATGCCAATTTCTCGTATTTTAATGACGATTTCGAGATACTTTAATGCCGATTTTAAATAAAAGTTTTTATAGTATGGTTTTCATTGTTCTCCTGAGAATGATTTCAGATTCTTGATATTTGCCATCTCATACCTTTCGTTCTCCTTCTATAACGAACCTTCTCACTCTTAATCGTCTCAATATACTTCAGATAGATTTACTTTTTCCTCTTTACTGCTGTTTCTATTTTTTCAGTTCACAATACCACATTACATACCCAGGTGGAAAGTGTTTCATTACTGTCGAGAGATTAAGTAATTAAGCGAGACGCAAAGCGTAGAGGTTAACTTTATCTCGAGACGGAAATGAAACTTTTTACTGTGGTATGTATATTATTCTATTCACAGCCACTTTATTCTAAACAAAAATTGGAAAAATGGATTTGACAGTTCTTCAGAACGGGCGTTAAACTAATAATAATGTCATGACAGCGGTCGGGAAACGATTACTTCCCACCTGCTGTCATGGTAACTCACTTCCCACCCGGGGTGGGATGTAAAAGTTAGAAATGGATCAGTTTACAACTTTTTAAAGGTCAGTAATGACCTTATTACAGATATTATGGTTGTGAATAAAATATTTTTGCTAACTGTTCTTTTCTCTACTCGTCCTATAGCTCAGTGGCCAGGTTATGAAAAGGGGTGGTTACCTGACAAAAGGTCATGTAGTTTTGGATTCTGGATATGTTTTATGTACCTAGGCCCTTGTTAAAAATCCATGTTTTCTAATTTGGCCCGCCTGTGCTCACATCAGTATGACCACTTTTGTGTCACTTTTTTCGGTTTTTGCTTGATAACTCTTTAGTGTGCGTTCTGCAATAGTTATTTGTTTCATTAGCACACAAAATGCATCATTTCGGGACCAGTAAGACAGATCGCCGGACGACGCGCAGCGGAGTCCGGCGAGTCTTACGCTTCCCGAAAATGCATTTTATTCGCAATCACATTGTAATGTGTCAATTTCATGACATGACAACAGCTGGGAACTAGATGATTACTTGAAACTAGCCAGGAAATTATTACATACCCCGAAAAATATTACATACCTGAAGAGTGGGGTGTTTCCATGGTAACAAAACATTGAGTGGGTTGTTTTCATGGTAACAAAAATATTAGCTACATCAAGATATCTATTATTCAGAATTCAATTGCAGTTATTTTTAAAATTAGATGATTGCGAATAAAATTGTATACATACCACGGTGGAAAGCTTCATTCCTGTCTCGAGATAAAGTTAACCTCGACGCTACGCGTCTCGGAAAACTACCTAATCTCTCGACAGTAATGAAACACTCCCCACCTCGGTATGTAATATACTATTTTGTGCGAATGAAACACTATTTTTTCTCGAACTATTCATAAATTCGGTAATATGACTTATTATTTAGAATCAAACATTGTAGGTGTTTTATTTAAAATTTACCATGCAAAACTCTATCTTGCGTCCATTTTTGTACTAGTGCAAATATGAATCGAAAAGTGTACAGTTGCCAAGGTAATTGGTGAACATCCCGAAATGACTTACTTTTTATACAAAATTATTCGACAATATAGCGTCTTATTCGTTTGGTTGGAGAAAAAAAATTGTTGGACCAGTTCTGGTACAGCACAAAATTTTCTATAATTTACTCTTATAATTTTTTTTCTAAACCTCAGAATTACCAAAATACCGAGCCTCAAAGGTAAAAATGTTACGAAAAACTGAAAAATGGGATGGGACGGTACGGAGACGGGGACGAAGAAAGGGACGGGGACGGGGATAGAATGCTAGTATACATATATATTCCATGTATTGTGGTCTTATTTGTAATTTTTTATGCATATATCTATCATATGGCTGCAAAGTGTTACTCGTTTTGTCTTTAAATTGAATCAATAAACCGTTAAGATGTTGGACACTGTGTTTTTGTGGTAGTTTTCCCTAACTTTTGAAAATTTTTTGTGCTTTGGAGCTTTGTATCTCGGTAACTATGAGGTTTAGAAAAACATGTTATGGAGTAAATTGTAGCAAATTTTGTGCTCTATAAAAAGGTAGAGGTATTTTTTTTTGTAGGACGCAAAAACCGAAAAAAGTGACAAAAGTGGTCGTACTGACTTGCTGATATATGCGTAATGCGTGATACCGGGCTGCATCTTGCGGTTGTGGCAGTCTGGCAACTTGCTTTTATTCACAGATTTTTCAAAAAGTTAACAATGTCGACCATAAAGAGTTTGAGCATTCATGTTCCCACCATACAAGGCTACGAAAAATTTCTCACCTGCTTATCCAATTTGGTCAGGAGTAGCTTCTGACTCGCTGAATGCACTTACTGCTTCCAACTAAATTAGGGTGCTTCTGAAGAATACTGCAAAATTTGGTTTTTCCATCTCCAAATGGAGCCGATGTAGTGTCACATCCACTATATGCATGAAGAAATAGAATCTCTTGTTGATCATATCTGAATGAGATGATGAATAAAAGTAGACCAAACGTCAGTGGAATAAATTGTTTAAAAAAAACGTATTTCTCAGTTTTTCTTAACTTTTTTACCTTTGAGGCTCGGTATTTCGGTAATTATGAGGTTTATAAGAGTGAATTATAGCAAATTTTGTACTGTACAAAAACTAGTAGAACATTTTTTTTGTAGAACGCACCAGTAAAGAGTTATCAAGCAAAACCGAAAAAAGTGACGCAAAAGTGATCATACTTACGCGCGCACAGTCGCCGGCGTACCAAATTAGAAAACTTGGATTTTTAATAAGGGCCTAGGTACATACAACATATCCAAAATCCAAAACTACATGACCTTTTGTCAGGTAAAATGTACTTGGCCACTGGGCTATTAAAACTTCTTGATGTATTTCTTTTAATATGTCGGTAGTTTTTCAACTCCTTCGCGAACGCCTTTTTCTAAGTGGGGGTTTAATCGTAGATACTTATTTTGTTCTCTTAATATTTCCAAAAATCATCTAGTGTTTCTCGATCAAGTATTTTTGCGAAATCTACGAGAAGTTAAATAAAAGCTTGTTTAATAATTCAATAGCTATCTCAATTGCCTGAAATATTACAAAGATTGCATTTATTATACAGCGAAATTCTCTTTAATTCTTCACTGATATCAAAATAGAGCTCAATGTACATAAATCTTACTTTTGTAGGCATTTTTATACAACGTAATTCTACAACTTTCACGGTTTTATTTCCCTTTGTGAAAATGTAAATCGTTGCAATCGTTCTAAACTCATTTGATAAGCTGTTTCTTTGTATTTTAATAATCTACTCCTTACATTATCTACTTCCCATACTTATTTCTCTTTTAGTTTGGATCTGGCTTTTATATCTCCACTTTTGTTTCTCCTGTTATATTAGTTTCGGCATCTAGAATTCGTTACACCTGACTATTTTTTCGTTTAATAAAGTAAGAGGGTAGACTGAATACTTAACACACAGGATGAATAACAAGAATTCAAGATGGAAATGTCAGGTCTGGAAGCAATTTTTGTCAAAATAACAGCAAAATCGTAGAATTTAACAAAACAGAAGAGCTTCAGCAGTGTCTGCTTTTATTTAATATTGTTATTGTTGACACGGTCTAGAATTGCAGAACACCGACTATTATGGTGAAAGTCCAACTAGAATTTTGCCGATATTTAGATTTTTTGTTGTTTTTTTATGAACAAGTCTAGCTATGATAAATCCCATGTACCTTAGACATTGACTCCAGAAGATCTTTTACGTGATACCTACATATCATATTACCATAGGATCAATTATTATTCTATTTTATAGCAATCGTTATTAATTTTTAATATTTCCTCTTGAAATATCTACACTCATAGTCGTACAATTATAGCATACCAAATAATAAAAATGTGTAGAAATGAATGAATTACAGTGGAGAATTTTAACTTTGTAGGTATGCGAGAAAATATTGTAGGTGCAATGTTAGCCTGCCAAGACACGATGGACCGCCGACCAAACACTTTTGAATTGTATGGTGCAGATTTTATAATAGGAGAAGACTTTCGACCATGGTTACTGGAAATCAATTCTAGTCCCGATTTATCACCATCAACAAATGTGACTAGTCGAATGTGCCCACAGTGTTTGCAAGATCTAATAAAAGGTAAGGATAAAAGATGATACGAAATATGCTTTGCAAAACAATTGCAATTACTAATAAACAATGACTTCATATTAAGATGTTCCTGTTCACAACTATGTGCTTACTGAAGCTAAGATGCTCTGAAATGTATTAAAATTATTTTCTAATTGAACTTTTTGCAGTTGTTATAGATAAACGCAGAAACATGAATGCAGATACTGGGTTGTTTGATCTAGTATACAAGCAATCAATACATCGCCCCCCTGCATATCTTGGTATGAGTTTGTCTATCAGAGGCCGAAGAGTCTTCAAGAGTAAAAAACCAAAAGCAAAGGACCAGAAAAATAAAGAAAATAAAGAAACCCAGGCTAAAATGAAGTTTACTACAGATTTAGACTCAACAGATATAATACCTAAATATGTACCAGACATTATATCTGGAGCAGTGTACGACGGGCCTATCATTGATGACTTTATTCAAGAAATTCATCAAGCTGTAAATCCTGACAAACTTGGATATGAATTTATACCATCCTTTCCGAACACCCCACCCGCAAAAAAGAAATTCAATGTAAAGCATGAAAGGGTATCAAAAACAGACTATACTTCACCTAAACATAAAACTAATAAAAATAATTTTAACAGAAAACCGGTCGTAAAAGAAAATAGTAAAGTAATGGAACTGAGTTACAGAAAACCTAGAAGCATGTTTATTAAGAGTGCTTATTTTGGCTTACTACACGAATGGAAATTAAAAAACAAATTCTCTGCAACACCACATCACACTTTGGCACCAAACGAAAATATTTGGGAGAAAGACACCAGTAGTATATTGAAAGGAAAAACAATTTTATCAAAATTTGATGTACAACATTTAAACAATAGTGCTATAGATGCGAATAAAAAGTTTGAACAAACTCCACATTATTTATCTTCTATAAATTTAAGTCTTTCTCTTCCACAGTTACATAAAATTGAACCTCAATTCACTTTAAATACTACCTATGACATATTATCAAGAAATAAAACTTCTGAGCAAAATAAATCGCCTTCTGCCAAAAGCTTATCCACACCTAGTAAGGAATGTTAGTTTTATGCAGCTGGTAGTTACATTACTATAGTATATATCTATGTATGCGAATATACATTAAAATTGAGAAACACGTTGTTGGATAAAGCTGAAAATTAGTTAACGAAAATATACATTTACATTATGTAAGATATCTTTACATCAATATATTTATTACAACACTTGTGTAATATTTTATTCTACAATCTATACAGATATTATAATCTTTCACAATGGTTCATAATTATTATGGTATTGAAGGTAATAAGACCCTATAATAAGTACAAACACTACACAATAAAATACTTATCTGAATATCAATAGTTACTCGTATTATCGACTTTCAGGTCTCTAATTAATTGGTCAAAACTATTTTTTCAATCATTAGCAAATGGGTACTTATTTTCTAGAATGTTGGAAACACGTTCAAAAATCAAAATATATTGAAGACCTACATCAACAAAAAGAAAATTAATTGTAGTTTTCAATATTTTCATATCATTTTTAGTCCAGTCGTTTAGTTGTTTTATATGAAAAATTTTCCGGAAGTTTTGATATTTGGCACTTTTATAGATTTCGACGCGCTCTTTTCGAATTTTCACTATACTACCTCGTATCATTGCCGCTAGCGCCGATATATTGAAAAAATTGCGACTAAAAACAGTTTTTTGACAATATCGCCTTTTCGACTCATTTTACTATGAAGATAGGTGTATATAATAAATTAAACTAAAGACAATTTCCTACAATTTATGTAGGTATAATTGTTTTGTGAAATACCTAAATCGTTTCTGCATGTGATCGCCACAAAATCTACTCCGACACGTACATACATTGGTATAAAATAGTGTATTGTGTATTAAGAGCGGAAAGAGATAATTTTGTACTACAACGAGTAGTACACGTAGGTAAACTGCAAGGTGAGCTGCAAAAGTGCAAACGTGCAATAAGACTACAAAAGTCTCTTTACGCTCGAAGCACACATACTATTTTTCTACGACAATTCAATGCAGAATGAAATTATTGTTTACTACAGAACATAATCAATCGCACTGGAATCTATAGCTTTTGTATCAACTGGCAATGGATCCGTATCCATTTTTCTTTGAGCGAACAGAAATAATCCTCGTCCGCTCGTTGCTATTGGAGACGAGAGGAAATTAGTCTTGCTCTACGACAGTGTGTAAAATTGACTTTTAGTTGGAAGTTTTAAGTTTGTAAAACAACTGCTTGATAACATGATCTCATTAGTCACGTAGTCAGTAGCAACGTGGTTAAAACTTTTAACAACGCAAAATTACGACCGGTTGCTAGAGTGAACTTTTTCTTATCAAGGCAGTAGTAATTTACGATACAAGTCCGTAAAGCTAGTTAGTCACGAGTGGGGCAGAGTTAAAACGTTCCATCACTCGCGTTTTAAACCCCGCGAGTGACTAAAGATGCTTTACGCATGTGTGTATCGTACAATGTTGTATCTACGAAAGAATCTAGGAAACACGATAAATATAAGAAAAATATTTATATGTAACTTAAGATTATT
The DNA here is from genome assembly GCA_940337035.1 of Agriotes lineatus. NCBI lineage: Eukaryota > Metazoa > Arthropoda > Insecta > Coleoptera > Elateridae > Agriotes > Agriotes lineatus. Next base: position 209,622 of record CALNHX010001112.1, read on the forward strand.
ATCAACCGGTGGTCATTTGGCGTGGTAACAAATTTTAAAACACGTTGCTACTGACGACGTGCCTAATAAAATCTTATAAACACGTTGCTACTGACGAAGTAAATTAATGAAAGCATGTTATTAAACAGTCGTTTTACAAAATTAAAACTGCCAAATAATAGTAGTTTGTATACCAAGGCACTGAAGTTTAACTTTTTATTACGAATGCGGATTTAGTTGCCGAGGCCCGTACGGCCAAGGCAAATACACCACATGAGGGATAAAAAGGAACTTCAGTGCCGAGGAGTACATTATGTTTTATTTGAAATCGAGAAATCGTAAAATTACAACATTTTAACCAACATTTGTAGGTTATTTTAACGTCGGTTGACGTTTATCTGTCGCCTCGCCACCTACAAAAAAGTCGTAAAACAATGGATTACTTTACTGCCGATTTCTCGTATTTTAATGACGATTTTGAGGTACTTTAATGCCGATTTCAAATAAAAGTCAGTTTTACACATTGTCGTAGATGAAAGTAATGTTTTCTGTTTGTGACCGCTGAACGCTGTAATACGCAATAGCATTAGAATAAAATGATAATGTTGTAGCACTTCAGTATAAGCAGGATAGCAAGCTATGAATACACAAAACGGTCCCGTAACCAATAGCGTAGAATGGTCCAGCTGAGCCACTCCGAAGGATTTGAATTATGGTAAAAATAAGGTCGTAGCTTATCTGTTGAATCCAACGTTGATCAAAGAAACTGATGTTGCTTCAACCTCGCCTAGCTGCTGGATAGAGCGGTGCCAACGTAGACAAATCAAACCAAAAAGACACCATTAGCGTACATATGTATTTTGGAAAAACTACGTAGGTACTTTAGGTATAAATCGGCTCAGTGCTCCAATCTCCAGAGGAGGTGCGGATTTATCAAAAATCATCTAGAATGAAATTAAAACGTATAAAGCTAAATAGCCAATGTAGCGTTCATGGCACGGCTCATCAAAAACTGCTGCTGTCTCCATATCGAAGATTTCAATAATTTGTTTTTTAACAACTCGGCCGGAAGTTATTCAATTTGAAAATAAAACAAACAAAATACGACAGATGTCGAAATTGGGAAGGTCTTTAAGCGATTTTACCATCACTGTGGGACCAAATAATACTAGCACTTGTAATCGCGGACGAAATTTACTAAATGACCGTGCTAGAGCTCACGGCAACAAAACGCAGATCCCCGCGAGGTAGAGTAGTATTTATGGCAGGTGTGTTATATTACAAATAATCCACGACAGAAAAGTTGAGCCCTCTAGCCGCCATGCCGAGAGAGTCTTTTCTCGAGCGAATTATTTGTAATGACACGCGTGCCATACAAAACTCTAGCTAACAACTCAATACAAATTAAAAAAAAACATAAATTTTGTATTGACAGCTGTGAAAAGTCATAGTGACAAATTGGGAAGTACCAAGAGATCAAATAAGTTTATAACTGGAGTCGACTGTGATTCCTGTTATACGTTTGGCAATACTGAAATGTACTGTCAGTCTCTGTCAAATTCGAGGTTAGTATGTTAGGTTTCGTTTGCTATTTGACACAGACTGACGCAAACAATAACCTGCAAATTACGAATTTGACATAGCTTAACAGTGCTACCAACTATGCAGTAGCGAGTGACAGGGTTTTTATCTCACTAGTGGGTTATTGTTTTTACCTCACTAGCGGGTCACTTTAGAAGTCTAAAATCGATCTAGTAATAGCCTTATAACTAGAAGGTGTTAGATAAAATAATAGTTATTTATGATACAAGTGCTAAAAGTGAATGTTTTGAACACGAGACATGAAAATTATGAAACGAAGCCGTATGATTTAACAAAGGTTTACATTATTGGCAGTTATAATAAATTTACTTAAATCTACAAAGTTGTTCTAAATTTTCATATTAGCACTAGTGTCAATATAAAATCTCATATTGCAACTAGCGCGAATATATGCATCATTTTGACATTGAAAACGACAACAACATGTCGAGAGATCCAAAAAACTGATCCTCAGCGGGCTGTGAAAATTCAAACGTATGAATAATATGTTGGTGGCACTGTAAGTCTATGTCAAATTCGAGATTAACAGGTTAGGTTTTGCGTCAGTCTGTGTCAGAACTGACGGAAAACCTAACCTGATAACCTCGAAAATGACATAGACTTACAGTGCCACCCACATATTATTCATACGTTTGAATTTCCACAACTCGCTGAGGATCAGTTTTTTTATCTCTCGATAGAATATCATATGTGAAAATGCTGAAGAGGGTGCTGCAAAACCTATAGTAACGGTAGAAGGGAGTAAAGACATTTTTTGTTAACGACCCGTAGTTGAATATATTTCGTTGGGACACCAGAAAATTAAAAAAAAATTAAATTGAACTTTAATATTAAATCAATATCTACACTAATATCGTACTTACAGCAACCGTTCAAAATGTTGCCCCTCCACTGCAATACAAGTCGATAACGAGATATTACCTTATGCTTATGTATTCATAAATATATCTTTGATAATCGTTGGCTTTATGGTGAAGCCTAGAGGCTTGTAATTTTGTACTGTTATATGCCTGATACTTTATAAAATTAACACAAATGATAGGAATATTGTTGTACATAAAAGGTGCGTTAATTTTAAATGTAGACTTTTTTAAACTTTCTGTGGCAACTACTAGCCCTTTCCATTTCTAACCAAGGTTTTTTAATCCCTACTTTGGTCTTCACTATTACCTCTAGAAGTTTGGCTACACTGTCTAAAACCAAAAAATCTAGTGGGTGAACAATTTCAACATTTAGGAGCTCGATTTCTGACGTCTGTAAAAGAGTCATGTCAAAATTTTAGCATTTAATACTACTTCATTTTTTGTGTGTTTGTCTAAATTCTAGTGGTACATTTAACGTAATATGATTTTATACTCATAACAAAAATAATAGAATGCAAGAAATTGGAGAAATTACAGAAATAACCATTGATTGTATACAAGAAAAGGATGAAACTACCAAAAAAGATGATATAGAAGTGGGGTTAGAAATAGTAAGTTAATAATTACTGTTTATCTTTAAAATTTAAAGTTAGTTTAAAGAAAAGATTTGATATGACTTCTTTAAAAAATAATAAAAATTTCTAGGTAGCATTAGAAATGGGAAATATACTAGAAGAATTAAAAGAAAATTTGGAGCAACTGCTATGGAAAAGGGACATTGAAAAAATATCGCAGATAAACACTAATAGCAACGAAAAGTCAGCTCGTAAAACTAAACGCAGCAGTAGCAACGAACAGTCTTTGCTGCTTAAGACTAAAACCAGCAGCAATAGCAACGAAAGGTCCTCGTCACTTAAAACTAAAGGCAGCAGCAACAATAATATATATCAAGTTAAGAAACTAAATGCAAACGCACAGAATACTCATAAAAATAATGTAAAAACGAACGGCAAGAAAAAGAACAGTTCTTTATCTAGTATGATTTCTGTAAATAACAACAACAGCAAGTAAGTACATTTTTATAAAAATTATAATTTTCTCATTTATTATGAAATAATGAAATACTTTAATAATAAAATGACACTTAATATATAGGGCGATTCGAAATTGATACAAAGCATTTGAAGAACAGATTTTTATATCTTTTTTATTGGATGTCCTATATTTCTTCTTCCTCTCGATTGGTAATTCACAGCTCTTCGTGCCATCGCTGTTTCTGGAATTCATCAACGTTTTCCTTCCACTTTTTGGGGTCCCTTTATCGACTTGTATCGCTTCCATACAGAAGTGTAAGAAGCCCTTCGACCTTGTAAAACTGTAGTTCAGTCTATTTTCGCATTTTGCTTTGTAAGAATGTACGAATCATTCCATACATTACTCTTTGGAATTTAGAGATGCTTGTCCGATGTTGACGCGGTTACTGTATGAGATAGTACATTAATTAATTATTTAACACTTGCTATGTGGGTTTATTATTTAATACAATAGTGCTTATTATGGAGCATAGGCCTCGAAACGCCATAACTGTCGTTTTAGAGGTTACTATTTGCACGCCGAAGTTTATTGCTATTTTATTGAGTTTGTGTATTGTATATTATCTTTAGTAGCAGCAGTTATCAACTATTCAAGGAATAAAATTGACATCTCATTAATAGTGAAACTTATATTTTTATTTTACTTCTCGTCTAAATTGAGAAAAAATCGCCCTCCGCGATTTCTTCAGATCTTCACGTTTCAGGGTCTCTAGATGACGGAAAACAGGTTTTCTCGATTCCTTCTGTCTGTCTGTTGCCGGTATGACTCAAAAGCTATTTGTTGGAGAAAGACGATATTTTGCATGCATATTATACGCCTTCCTGGCATGACATCGAGAAAATTTCGGTAAAATATATACAGGGTGAACACCTTAAAAATAAAAATTTTCCTATTTTTGCTTTAACTCAAGAACAATTACTGACTTTATAAAAATATGTTTCTAACATTTTCTACAGTCTATGTCTATTAACTCTGTCGAAGGCTTGAATATAATCTATGAACAAGAAGTGTGAATTCTTTTTGCATTCCATTCGCTTTTATATTATTGGTTTTATTGTGAGTATGTTATCTTCACGGTCTTTCAGTCCTGGCTGGTCTTCAATCGGTAAAGTATTTATTATCATTGTTAAACATTTTGTTATTATTTTTGCATAAAGTTTGTATGTCGTATATAAAACACTTAATCGTTAGAATCATTTGTGTTCCCTGTTTTAAATATATACTCTCTTCATATTTCTTTTTGCATAGTGATCATGAGTCGACTTTTTTAACGAAAAACCCTGAAAATAGTATCACTTTTTGTAACGAAAAATCGTTAAGAAGGTAACACTTTTTTAACTATGTTATTGAAATTGTGAATTTTTAATTTGACAGTTGTAAATTCTGGTTTTCGATCTAGTTTTGATTTACAAGGAATTGCTATACAAAACAAATCCGGTGTGATACACGGATACAACTTCCTTTTACAGTGATCTTATAATTAGTCAAAAAATTGTTTTTATTTTTAAGCATTTCTCAAAAATTTTCAAAAATTACAAATTCTTCAGAAACTGTACAAAATAGAGAGCTAGTTAAAATTTATAAAAAAACATTTTAGAGATATTCAACTGGAAAATCACCTATCACTACACATTAAAAATGTAATAAAAATGTAACGTTTGAAAAAAATTGTTAGAGCCGTTTTTGAAAAAATCGAAAAAAATGAAAAATCACGAGTAAACACCATACTTCCGGTTATGTGATTTTCTTCAAAAGCTTGCTGTCGCATCTAAATAGTACACAAAACTCATATATAAAGTTTCAACGCCATACCTCTTTTCGTTTTTGAGATATTCTGTTCACACGGACTGACAGACAGACCAATGAACAAAAATACGTTTTTTGGGTTCAGGAGACCCTAAAACATGAAGATCTGTTGAAAACTCAATTTTGATTTTTTGGAGTGAATGCAATAGTTCCTTTATTGTAAAAGACAGTAATAAGCTAACCTCTAGCACAGACCAAACGGATGAGTGATAAAAGACTGCTCGCTTGACCCAAAAACCTGTACGTACCTAGCCAACCTAATTTTCCCTAAAGTTTGGCGTCAAATTTTCGTGTGGCACCTTTAAATGAAAAAAGGTGGCCTTTGGCAGTGAATGACTTGGATAAGGACTAAGCGGTAATTCTTGAGATTAAAAAATGCATATGATAATTTGGAAACACAAACGGGCGCAGTCGCTCACCACGACAAAAAAACAGATCTAGCTAATAGTCCGAAACGCACTTACCTTTTGTGGCGTTTCGCTTAACAATGCTAAACTAAAAAAAGCGAGCAGGTATCGTTGGGGTGAATAAAGTATAATATACCAGTAGTAGGGATAACAGAGCCTTTAATTATCGCCAAATATAAAACAATTCAATCATGAGCAATTCCACAGTTAAGCCTGGCCTTACGAACATCCAGGAAATATTTTAGTCACAAATTGAGAAGCCAGGGCCAATTCTCCAACAGAAGATCATTCGTACACAACGCTTGTCTAGCAAGATTTTTACTTTTTGTATTCACATTGATTGCTAGAAGACAATGATTAACTTCGACCAAATTCTTATTATAAAACACCCGCCCTCCGCACTCGTGTCTTTTCATCAATATGTTCTCGTTTAATTGTTAAAGCAACTAATGCTCATAAAATAAAAATCTTTCCGACAAGAGTTGAGCACTCGTGATAATTAACTTCATATATTGTAGACCAATCATATTTTAACAGTAGGTTCACATGCACCTATCACAAGTTATAAGAGAGTTCTTAGACTGAAAAGAAAAGCACTGTATTTTTTTTCCCGCTACGTCATTGTTTGTCATTTTGACAATAGTAAAATTTGACGTATAACTTGACGTTTCTCTATACTGTATTCGTTTTTCTCCAACCGAAGATCATTCGTACAAAACTCTTGTCTAGCAAGATTTTTATTTTTACTTCTCTCATCAAAAAGGCGAAGTATTGTAATTGTGAAAAAATCACCTTCCGAGATTTCTTCAGATCTTCACGTTTCAGGGTCCATAGATGACGAAAAACAGGTTTTCTCAATTTTGTCTGTCTGTCTGTCTGTTGCCGGTATAATTCAAAAACTATTCGTTGGAGAACGTGTTTTCATGCGGATTATACCGGGTGTTTCTTAATGATATGCGAATATTTTTTAAGGGTGTGAATCTACATAAAAAATTAATGATAGTTTGCTTTATAAACTATGGTCCAAAAATGGTCCGTTACGAAAATACGGGGTGATAAAGTTTTAGGAAAAAAATTACAATTAATTAATGTGTTGCCTAAGGAGCATCAGCTAGAAGTTTACATAGTAAATTAGAACCTAGGTATAGGAACTATTGGAAAATGTTGTAGTGTTCTGTATATATATTTCAGGCTTCTTGGCCCTTCTTCAGTACATCATGTTCATATAAAAGGTACAAATAACATCTGTAGCAATGAGTCTGGAACTGTTAATTAGTAACGCAAATAACGAGTGTTTTCACAAGAGGTAATGATATAATCCTTCTTGCAATTGTTGTTATAGATCGCAGTTCAACAAATAAAAATGGCCACATTATCTGCCGTTGTTTCCCAAAATTTAATTCCATAACAACCATTTCTCATTTTTATTCAATAAATTCTTCCTGCTGTCCACGTATATTATCCGCCCTTTACAAATTTCAAAATGGAGTTTTTCAATCAAATAAAACAGTAATTAAAATCTTCTCAAAATATATTCTTTCCACATAAAATAACCACATGAATCAAATATTGAAAGGAAAAGTTTTTACTAGAAGATCTTACATAAATATCATTCCATGATGAGCCACCTCATTGATATTAACAATTTTAAGCCTCAATCAACATTTTAATTCCCCTCGGAAAACTCACAATTGTTACTTATTACTATGCACCTAAATGGGAACTTCTTAAAGATATTTGTGTAATGGAACGTTACGACTACATCACAGAATATAAACAAATCTCTGTTTTAACAATTGAAGATTCTTTTTACAAAGCTCCATTTAATTCTTACCTTTTGACAATAACTGTTCTAATCTATAACAACAATTGCAAGAAGGATTATATCATTACCTCTTGTGAAAACACTCGTTATTTGCGTTACTAATTAACAGTTCCAGACTCATTGCTACAGATGTTATTTGTACCTTTTATATGAACATGATGTACTGAAGAAGGGCCAAGAAGCCTGAAATATATATACAGAACACTACAACATTTTCCAATAGTTCCTATACCTAGGTTCTAATTTACTATGTAAACTTCTAGCTGATGCTCCGTAGGCAACACATTTTAGTAATTAACAGCTACTTTTATTAAATTAACAATTAATTAATATTTTCGAAACCGCTTGAGATATTTTACTGATATTAGTACGTAGCGACAGTTAATGAAAGTGCATATTTTTCAATACAAAAATAATTTTCAGCTATAACAGTGGGTGTCGTACGGGCAGTGACTTCGATATTTTTGAAGAAAAAAATGGTACGCCAATGGTTTTTGTTAATTAAAAAAAAATTAATTCGCCGTTTAATTTAAAACATAAGAGCTCTCTTGAGTTGTTTTCCTGCGATGTGCCGTTTTAGAGTAAAAACCTGACAACATACAACATTAGAACTAACATGGAGCGATTATTACAAAAAAATTTGAAAATTACCCCCTTCACTTAATATGCATGTATGCACTCGTTGAAATATCCCCGGAATATTTTTTATTCTATCACATGCTGCAACTACTCTTTTTCTTAATTCCTCTACAGTGCTAGTGGTACTTGTGTACACTAGCGTCTGGCCCCAGAAAAAGAAATCTAAGCTGTTGAGGTCGGAGGACCTTGGTGGCCATTCTTGTGGCCCACCGTGGCCACTCCAACAATTTGGTAAGCAGTTTGTAAATAATTGCGAACTACTACACTGAAATGTGCTGGTGCACCATCGTGCATGTACCACATATAGTTTCTTATTGCTATCGGAACATCATCAAGCAGCAAAGGCAGTTGTTCTTGAAGGAAATTGAGGTAAGCTTGTCCGTCAAGCCGCAAGAAGAATAGGCCAATAAAGTGGTTACCAATAATTCCTGCCCATACGTTAACCGAAAATTGGTGTTGAAAATGTGTTTCGGTTACGGAATAGGGATTTTCTTCTGCTCACAAATGATTGTTGTAGGAATTCTGAATGGCATTTCTTGAAAAATTAGCTTCGTCCGTGAACAGAATGTGTGTTTCAAATTACGGATTTTGCGCAATATTATGAAGATACCACTGACATAAGGTCACACGCCTTGGAAAATCTATAGAAAGTAATGACTGTAGTCTTAAAATATGGTACGGATATAACAAAAAATCCACTAAAATTATCCAAACAATTTGATGGCAAATATTCAAGTTTTTAGCGATCTTCCTCGTACTCGTTTCAGGCTGTTCTTCGACTTCGTGCAGCACCGCTTCCTCAATTTCTGGTGTTCTCACATTTAGAGGTCTACCTTCAGATGTACCTTTTCGAACACTACCAGTTTCAACAAGACGATGATGAATATTAGAAAAGGTTTCACTATCTGGATGCATTTCCGTCATTTCTGCATTTGAATAATTCGCCATTTTTAACAAAATTGTAAAAATAAAATAAAATAAATAATTCACAGCGCACAGACTTGAAAAATAGAGACTTATTAGAAAATGTCAAATGTAAAAAGCAAGTGACATATTTCATGGCAACTAGATTTATTGCAAAATTGTATTCTTCAATAATTAGATTTTTTTCGGACAATACATCGGTTTTTATTTTTTTACTCAAAAACAGTGCATCGCAGGAAAACAACTCAAAAGAGATCTTATGTTTCAAATTAAACGGTGAATTCAAAAGAAAAATATGTAAAAAAAACCATTGGCGTACCATTTTTTTTTTAAATATCGAAGTCACTGCCAGTACGCACGCCACTGTTAAAGCTGAAAATTATTTTTGTATTGAAAAATATGCACTTTTATTAACTATCGCTACCTACTAAATATCACTGAAATATCACAAGCGGTTTCGAAAATATTAATTAATTTTCATTTTTTTCCTAAACCTTTAACACCCCGTATTTTCGTTAAGGAACATTTTTGGACCATAGTGTATAAAGCAAACTATTATTAATTTTTCATGTAGATTCACAACCTTAAATATTTGCATATTATTAAGGTACACCCGTATATCTACTTGGCATGAAACCGATTAAATATCGATCAAATATATACAGGGTGAGCACCTTTAAAAAATTAACCACAAAACATAAGCCACTTTTAGTTCCTAGGATTACATTACAAGTGCGGTAGGTTGTATTTTACAACGCGAGGTTTTAATTTTTAAAGCACTCCGCTGAGCGTCGTGCTTTAATAAAACCGAGTATTGTATTACATTTATTGGACGACATATTTTCAGGGGCAATATAATAAGTAGTACGCTTATTATCGATGATTTTTTGATGAATATTATGAGTTATAATCCCAAAGCTGCAAATACAACCACTTCGTAAAACGAGATATATTTTCTGGCATTGAGATTATAACGAAATGATATTCTTAAAAAATTATAGATTGCACTGGTCAAGACAGTTCGGTTTTTTACTTCCTTTTACAATAAAGGATTCACCCCAAAAATTCGAAATTGAGTTTTTAACAGATCTTCACGTTTTAGAGTCCACTGATCCCAAAAAACATTTTTTTTCATTGGTCTGTCTGTCTGTCTCTGAACAGAATATCTAAAAATGCAAAGAGGTGTGGCGTTGAAACTTCATATATAAGTTTTGTGTACTATGTAGATGCGACGGCAAGCTTTTAAAGAAAATCGCATAATCGGAAGTAGGCGTTTACCTTGTGATTTTTCAGTTTTTTTCGATTTTTTCAAAAACGGCTCTAACGATTTTTTTTTAAATTTACATTTTTATTACATTTTTAATGTGTATTGATGTGAGATAGGTGATTTTCTAGTTGAATACTTCTAAAATGGGTTTCTTTTGTTTTTTTTAAATTTTTTTTATTAACTTCTATTTTAAATAGAACATCCAGTATATTATTACATTTTTTAATTAAGCTCTAAATTTTAGAGAAAATTTGTCTCTTGAACTAACACTCTATTTTGTACCGTTTTTGTAAAATTTGTAATTTTTGCAAATTTTTGACAAATGCTTAAAAATTAAAAATAAAATTTTTGGTTAATTATAAGATCACTGTAAAAGGAAGTTGTGTGCATGTATGATACCAGATTTTTTATACATCAATACTTGTAGTTTATGTCTTTTGTCATGCTGATTATGAATCTGATTTCAAATTTGCTCCATCACGTCAGAACTTTGAGAAATGTTCTTAAATAGTTTTTGTTTTTCAAAAAACGCATTCAATTTTACACAATTTCAAAGTTACTTTTATAACAGGTGGCGCAAAAGTAACCACCCTACCGGAAGATGCTCTCATTTTTGCAAATGGCGTCTTATGTCATTGCGACTTTGACATTTGTGAAGTAAAGAGAAGCAGAATACACGTAGACAAACCATGGATCGCTATATTCCTCAAGAACGCGAAATAATTGTGTCAAATGTTTTTGACAAATAATTTTTCAGTAGTTTTGGCTCAACGTGAATTTCGTCGTCGATTTATTGGTCGTGTGGGATCAATTGGGCAAAGACTGTGGCGGTTAACCGTTTGCCTCGAGGAGACTGGCTCAACACGGGACAGTTGCAGACGTGGCCGGCTCCAGAGTATTCGTTCAGTCGAGAATATCGCTGCTGTGGCTGCAGATGTCCAAGAGGACCCTCAAACATCAACCAGACGACGGGCCACGCAATTGGGCATCAGTACACGATCGTTACAGCCAATTTTGGTGAAAGACTTGAAGATGTTCCCGTACAAAGTGCAACCGCACACACAGCACGAGCGATAGTGGATATTCTGAAGCAAGTTTTTCCCTGCCGCTTAATCTCTCGTTTTGGATATTTGAACTGTCCCTCAAGATCGCCCAATTTGACCGTTCCAGACTCCTTTCTTTGGGGTATTCTGAAGTCACGGGTCTATACGAACAAGCCACAGATCTTGGCGGCCCTAAAGGAGAACATCTGACTAGAAGTGAAAAATTTATCACCACAAATTTTGAGAAACGTCATGGAAAATGCTGTGAAACGAGCCGGAATATGCATCAACTCTGGCGGTGTCCACTTGACCGATATTATCTTAGCGACTTAATGGGGAAAAAAAATAAACGTCTAAATAAACATAATCAACAAACAGAACCAATAATTTTTATTTACAAACGAAGTTACTGCCTTAGGAAATCGAGTGAGGACTTTTGCGCCACCTGTTATAATAAAGATAGTAAAGAGAGTTTTTTAAAAACCCAATTGCATCAGGTCTTGGATAGCCTGAATCAGTTGGCAGTACTGAAGTGCATTGTCAGTCTATATCAAATTTGAGGTTAGTAGGTTAGGTTTTGTTTGTCAGTTGACACACACTGATGCAAAACTTAACCTGAAAATCTCGAATTTGACATAGAATGACAATACACTTTAGTACTGCCAACTTATTCAGGCCATCCAGGACCTGCTGCAATAGGGTTCTTTAAAAATCGCTTTGTACAAGAAATATTGTTCTGCCGAACATTGAGTGGATATGTCTGAACATGTCCTTGCATGTTTCCTACGTCAGAGCACTTAAACCATGCCCATTTTTGCTCCGAAACCAATCAAATTAAGAATTGGTCGATTTCTGGCTGTCTGGGTATATAAAGAGCTACACCGGCTCTTTCGATTCAATGTAAATCAGTTTGTGATAGCTGAACGTCTTTTTATTTCATAATGTCTCGTACGTGTATAAATAATCCAAACAGGACGATAGCATACAGCTCATGTAATGTACATAGGTACCTAATTAATATTACTTCATTTACTTTTCAGTAATTTTATTTTCCAAAACCTGACGTGCCAGAATAAATTTGTTTTTATTACTATTATTAGAACTATAAAAAAAGGAAAATTGTACATAGTTTCTAAAGAACAAAATCTGGTGTGGTACACGCACACAACTTCCTTTTACAGTGATCTTATAATTGGCCAAAAATTTGATTTAAAATTTTTAAGCATTTGTCAAAAGTTTAAAAAAATTAAAAATTCTACAAAAACGGTGCAAAATAGAGCGTTAGGTGAAGAGGCAAATTTTCTCTACAAATTTAAGCTGAATTCAAATATGTATAAATATACCGGGTGTTCTATTTAAAATAGGAGTTAATAAAAGAAATAGAAGAAAAAACAAAAGAAACCAATTTTAGAAGTAGTCAACTGGAAAATCACCTATCTCACATCAATACGCATTAAAAATGTAATAAAAATGAGAAGTTTAAAAAAATCGTAATAGCCGTTTTTGAAAAAATCGAAAAAAACTAAAAAATTACAAGAGTAAACACCTACTTCCGGTTATGCGATTTTCTTCAAAAGCTTGCTCTCGCATCTACATAGTACACAAAACTTATAAGTATATGAAGTTTCAACCCCATACCTCTTTTCGTTTTTGAGATATTTTGTTCACAGACACACACACACAGACACACAGACACACACAGAGACACACAGACAGACCAATGAAAAAAAATATGTCTTTTGGGTTCAGGGGACTTTGAAACGTGAAGATCTGTTGAAAACTCAATTTCGAATTTTTGGGGTGAATCCAATACTTCCTTTATTGTAAAAGGAAGTAAAAAAAATCTGGTGTGATACACTCACACAACTTCCTTTTACAGTGTTCTTATAATTAGTCAAAAATTTCATTTTTAATTTTTAACCATTTGTCAAAAATTTTCAAAAATTACAAATTCTACAAAAACGGTACAAAATAGAGCGTTAGTTGAAGAGACAAATTTTCTCTAGAATTTTAAGGTGAATTCAAAAATGTAATCATATACCGGGTGTTTTATTTAAAATAGGAGTTAATAAAAAAAATTTAAAAAAACAAAAGAAACCCACTTTAGAAGTATTCAACTGGAAAATCGCCTATTTCACATCAATACACATTAAAAATGTAAAGTTTAAAAAAAATCGTTAGAGCCGTTTTTGAAAAAATCGAAAAAAACTGAAAAATCACAAAAGTAAACACCTACTTCCGGTTATGCGATTTTCTTCAAAAGCTTGCTGTCTCATCTACATAGTACACAAAACTTATATAAATGAAGTTTCAACGCCATACCTCTTTTCGTTTTTGAGATATCCTGTTCACAGACAGACACACACACAGGCAGACAGACCAATGAAAAAAAATATGTTTTTTGGGTTCAGGGGACTCTAAAACGTGAAGATCTGTTGAAAACTCAATTTCGAATTTTTGGGGTGAATCCAATACTTCCTTTATTGTAAAAGGAAGTAATAAAATTGAACATTTGTTGTCTAGTATAATTAGGCGTACTACGAATTATATATAGAATGAGAATATAATAATTTAAAATAAATACGAAAGAGACCGAAATACTATTTTATTTCGTGTGTATCAATGCTAATGGTAATGATCAATGTTTGTCTGAAACACACTTTGTGTTGCTTTTTACTTCCTTTTACGATAAAGGAAGTATTGGATTCACCCCAAAAATTCGAAATTGAGTTTTCAACAGATCTTGACGTTTCAGAGTCCCCTGAACCCGAAAGACACATTTTTTACTTCCTTTTACTACTATAAAGGAAGTATTGGATTCACCCCAAAAATTCGAAATTGAGTTTTCAACAGATCTTCACGTTTTAGAGTCCCCTGATCCCAAAAAACATATTTTTTTTCATTGGTCTGTCTGTCTGTCTGTGTGTCTGTGAACAGAATATCTCAAAAACGAAAAGAGGTATAGCATTGAAACTTCATATATAAGTTTTGTGTACTATGTAGATGAGACAGCAAGCTTTTGAAGAAAATCGCATAACCGGAAGTAGGTGTTTACTCTTGTGATTTTTCAGTTTTTTTCGATTTTTTCAAAAACGGCTCTAACGATTTTTTTTAAATTTTACATTTTTCTCACATTTTTAATGTGTATTAATGTGAGATAGGTGATTTTCCAGTTGAATACTTCTAAAGTGGGTTTCTTTTGTTTTTTTTTTCTATTTTTTTTATTAACTCCTATTTTAAATAAAACACCCGGTATATTATTACATTTTTGAATTCACCTTAAAATTTTAGAGAAAATTTGTCTCTTCAACTAACACTCGATTTTGTACCGTTTTTGTAGAATTTGTAATTTTTGAAAATTTTTAACAAATGGTTAAAAATTAAAAATGAAATTTTTGACTAATTATAAGATCACTGTAAAAGGAAGTTGTGTGAGTGTATCACACCAGATTTTTTTCATTGGCCTGTCTGTCTGTCTGTCTGTCTGTCTGTGTGTCTGTGAACAGAATATCTCAAAAACGAAAAGAGGTATGGCATTGAAACTTCATATATAAGTTTTATGTACTATGTAGATGAGACAGCAAGCTTTTGAAGAAAATTGCATGTCCGGAAGTAGGTGTTTACTTTTGCGATTTTTTAATTTTTTTGATTTTTTCAAAAACGGCTCTAACGATTTTTTTCAAACTTTATATTTTTATTACATTTTTAATGTGTATTGATGTGAGATAGGTAATTTTCCAGTTGAATACTTTTAAAATAGGTTTCTTTTGTTTTTTTTTTCTATTTCTTTTATTAACACCTATTTTAAATACAACACCCGGTATATTGTTACATTTTTGAATTCACCTTAAAATTCTAGAGAAAATGTCTCTTCAACTAACGCTCTATTTTGTACCGTTTTTGTAGAATTTGTAATTTTTGAAAATGTTTGACAAATGGTTAAAAATTAAAAATGAAATTTTTGAATAATTATAAGAACACTGTAAAAGGAAGTTGTGTGAGTGTATCGCACCAGATTTTTTTTTACTTCCTTTTACAATAAAGGAAGTATTGGATTCACCCCAAAAATTCGAAATTGAGTTTTCAACAGATCTTTATGTTTCAGAGTCCCCTGAACCCAAAAGATATATTTTTTTTCATTGGTCTGTGTGTGTGTCTGTGTGTGTGTCTGTGAACAAAATATCTCAAAAACGAAAAGAGGTATGGCGTTGAAATAAGTTTTGTGTACTATGTAGATGCGACAGCAAGCTTTTGAAGAAAATCGCATAACCGGAAGTAGGTGTTTACTCTTGCGATTTTTCAGTTTTTTTCGATGTTTTCAAAAACGGCTTTAACGATTTTTTTTAAACTTTACGTTTTTACTACATTTTTAATGTGTATTGATGTGAAATAGGTGATTTTCCAGTGGAATACTTCTAAAGTGGGTTTCTTTTGTTTTGTTTTCTATTTTTTTATTAACTCCTATTTTAAATAAAACACCCGGTATATTATTACATTTTTGAATTCACCTTAAAATTCTAGAGAAAATGTGTCTCTTCAACTAACGCTCTATTTTGTACGGCTTTTGTAGAATTTGTAATTTTTGAAAATTTTTGACAAATGCTTAAAAATTAAAAATGAAATTTTTGACTAATTATAAGAGCACTGTAAAAGAAAGTTGTGTGAGTGTATCACACCCGATTTTTACTTCCGTTTACGATACAGGAAGTATTGGATTCACCCCAAAAATTCGAAATTGAGTTTTCAACAGATCTTCACGTTTTAGAGTCTCCTGACCCCAAAAAAACATATTACTTTCCCATACCCATAGGTATAGGGAAGTCTTGAAATCATGAAAATTTTGGAAATCGAGATTTTCACAGAAATATCCGTTTTGGGCCTCTAGGAAACAAAAAAAGTGGTTTTTAAAAAATGTCTGTCTGTGTGTGGGTGGGTGACGCTCCTACAGCCGAAAGTATTGCTCCGATTTTGATGCGCTTTGGAATGCCGGGGTGTATCGAAAATTCATCGACAAAATAAGCTTTTCAAAAAAATCCGAAACCGGAAGCGGACGTTACGAATGTTTTTTTGGTATCACTGTTTTCGTGATTAAAATTTTGAAAATTTTATCGCGGATAACGATAGAGGGTCATAAGACAAATCTGTTAGTTTTTTGCCGAACTCGCTAGGTTTAAAATGAAGGGCGCTATGATTTTTTGAAAATTTTGAGTTTAACGCCCTATTACTCAAAAACGGATGAATCGATTCAATTGATTTTTTTTCTGAATAGTATATGAAGGCTAACATGAGGTGATATAAAAAGTGTTTTGAAAAATATTAAGGGGCCTAAATTACAAATTTTCTAAATTTTGGAAATTTTCTAAAAATCATTTCTCAAAAACTGCCCACAGGAATTTGTTTAAACTTCATACACTGATATACCCCGAAAAGGGCTATCGATCTGTTTTTTAAAGAATCTCATGAATTATCTGTGGCGCCCTCTACGAAGCTTTGAAGTTTGAAAATTTAAACCCCTTTAATTAATAAACAAAACAAGATAGGTAGCTGGGGTTTTCACTGAATTTCTCAGTGCATAATGGAGCATATGAATATGCAAAAAACTATTACACTTGTGGATATATGTAAGCGCACCGGCCCCCTCCCCTTTCTATTTTTGAAAAATAATTTTTTTATTCTAACGGTTGTTATATTTTTGCGTCAAAGAATCTTTTTTCGCGAAAATAAAAAAATCGATTTTGTATGCCCTAGAAAATATAATTTCCAGGTACTTAGAAAATTTCACCTCGGTGCTACAGCCGTTTTGAGGAAAATAATACATAAACTAGCACAGTGGCGGCTTGTCCACTTGGCGCCATCTACAGAAGCTCGGTGGTCACGTTTTGAACTACACATTCTTTTATATTTACCCGCAATTTACGTGAAAGTGTAAACGCTTATCACGGTAAAGACGTGAGTCATCGAGTTGAAATTTTGATATGTTGTAAAGACTGTTGAATAAAGACGATATGAACAGTTTCCAGTATGGGAAAGTCCAGGGAGGTAGTCACGTCCACTTTTTTTTTCATTGGTCTGTCGGTGTGTCTGCCTGTGAACAGAATATCTCAAAAATGAAAAGAGGTATGGCGTTAAAACTTCATATATAAGTTTTGTGTAGTATGTAGATGAGACAGCAAGCTTTTGAAGAAAATCGTATAACCGGAAGTAGGTGTTTACGCTTGTGATTTTTCAGTCTTTTTCGATTTTTTCAAAAACGGCTCTAACGGTTTTTTTGAAACTTTACATTTTTATTACATTTTTAATGTGTATTGATGTGAGCTAGGTGATTTTCCAGTTGAATGCTTCTAAAGTGGGCTTCTCTTGTTTTTTTTCTATTTTTTTATTAACTTCTATTTTTAATAGAACATCCGGTATATTATTACATTTTTGAATTCAGCTTAAAATTCTAGAGAAAAATTGTCTCATAAACTAACACTCTATTTTGTACCGTTTTTGTAAAATTTGTAATTTTTGAAAATTTTTGACAAATGCTTAAAAATTTAAAATCAAATTTTTGGCTAATTATAAGATCACTGTAAAAGAAAGTTGTGTGCGTGTATCACACCAGATTTTTTTTTGTTTAAGAGTCTCTGAAAGCTAAACATTATCTAGTCATATTGCCTTAGCGGGATGTGTAGAAACATTGACTAACTGTAAAATCGTAGTTACGGTGGACGTCAACTATGAATATATTGTTTACATGTCAGGAGACCAAAAAAGTACTTTTACGTCAAAAGCAATTAATTATCTAAAATTTTGAATAGTTTGTACTTTTCTTGGTTGCAAAAAAAATAGTATGTATTATTCGGATTAAAAGTGATTCTGTTTGACTTGGAATTTTTGCGTTTGCTTGACTACGCTGCGCTTCGCCTCGCACATGCAAACATAATTGCTTGTCAAACAAAGTGCCACTTTTAAATTTAGTAAAACAATATATACTATTGTCTATTTTTGCTTGAACTGAGGAGTAGATTAAAGTAATAATTTACACATAGCTCAGGCTTTACTCTTGATAAAAATAAGACCCAACAGATACATGATAAATGTTGTAAGAGACAAAGGGGGCAAAGTGCGTTGTGTTTAATATAGCTGCATCGTACATATGTGAAGAGTCATTCAAAAAAATAATGGTGTGGGGTCCGCTTGGACCCCGGCCAGTTCGTTGAAGGTTAACTTTTTCGATTCCAGCTCAAATCAGAATACAGATGACATTAAACTTTATTGCGTAAACCAAAAACTCACTATACTTGAAATCTAAATTATAGAATTCAGAGTAGGCCGAGGTTATACCTATAACAGTGTGCTACAAAAAGTACAGCTAACACTTACATATTAAAAATTACTAAAGTCAAAATGACAGATTAATACTAAGTGTCAACTAAGATAAGCAGGTTATAATTGATTATTTATTAATGCCAAAACTCTTAATTACAATGTAAATGATAAAGCCTGAACCAAAGAATAATAAATTATAAAATATAAAATGATACTTTTCTAACAAATATGTAAGGTACGTGTATGAAGTTGGAAAAGTAAAATTAAAAAATATTTCAATTATAAATAAAATTCAGCTACATATTGCTACACAAATTGTGAAAAAACCAGCACCTTTCCAATTTCCAACATATACAGAATATACACAACTAACACAAACATGATACATATACAGTGTCCGCCAAAAAGTCGGCATAATATAGGAACAAATTTTATTTTTGATTTTTCAAAAAAACTGTTTACGTTAATAATTTGTGCTTGTCTAAAAACCGTATTTAGCCCCTATTATAGAAAAGGTGGCCAAATTTGAGGTTGGATTTTGAATTTCGTGGCATTTGCTTTCTGTCAAGCATGCAGAGCTAATATTTTATAGTTGTCATTTTGACACATTACCATTTAAGTTATTTAAGTTATGGAGCTGTTCACTGTTCACCAACGCATATTTATTGTAAAAACTCATTACAGATATGGGTAAATTTTTGCGGAAACTGCAAGGAAAGTTTGCGGTTCGCGCTATGGACTTTTGTGATATGTGGTTTCAACAAGATGGTGCCACATGTCACACAGCGCGCGAAACAATAACTTTACTGCAATCAAAGTTCAGAGGTAAACTTATATCTCGATATGGTGACATCAATTGGCAGTCACGCTCTTGCGAATTGAGGCCTTTGGATTTTTTCCTCTGGGGTTATGTGAAAAAGGAAAGTCTATGCCAATAGTCTACAGCCCTAAAGGCTGAAATTACACGAGTAATTGGTGAGATAGACCTTCGTTTATGTTTAAATGTCATTGAATATTTGAAAAAAATAATGGTTTCATGTCAGACGAGCCGAGGGGGGCATTTGTCTGATATTATCTTCCATGTCTAATCGTTACGTATATGCTTTAAGTTCTCATTAAAATACTTTATATTTTTAAATTATTTATGCATTTTATTAACGAATTAGAATCCAACCTCAAATTTGGACACCTTTTATAACAAGTGATTTTTTACTTATTTAGAAAATGGAGTTTTTCGAAATTGTCAAAAAGCGAAAAGTTATTTTTAGCTAACTCAATCATTTCAAGGCCAGAAAACCCCTAATTTGTTTTAACTTCAACTAAAAATTAATTTTTCAGTTTGTTAAACAATTTTCAAAGTTTCACATACCAAGACTTAATATTAAAGTTCAATTTTTTTTATGTTATTACTTTAACGATGTTTAATTGGGAAGAATGTTAATTACTTCTTTATATAATTTATTATTTACCGAAAAGTAGTATGTTTTCATAATGTTTACGTTTTTTAATGCAAGGCGCTTTTTAGGAGAAATATTTTCAATTCTAATTAATATCTATTTAAATGGCGTCTAGAAACTATAATCTAGCCCTGTTAATGAATTGCTGTTACAAAAATCCTGTAAATGTTCTTTTACAGTTGTCTAAATGAGGAGATTTTTCTTTATCCAATTTACATGTTCTAAAAAATCTCTTCATTTAGACAACTGTAAAAGAACAGTTACTGAATTTTATAACAGGGCTAGATTCGAGTTTCTTAAAGTCATTTAAATAGATATTAATTAGAATTGACAAATATTTCTTCTAAAAAGCTCCTTGCATAAAAAACGTAAAAATTATGCAAATATACTACTTTTCGGTTAACAATAAAAAACGAATTAACATTTTATATTATTTTCTCTAATTATAAATTTTTAAAGCCTTTACATAAATAAATTTGAATTTTAATATTAAGTCTTGGTATGTGGAATTTTGAAAAATATTTAAAAAACTGAAAAATGTTTTTTTAGCTAAAGTTGAAAAAAATTATAGTTTTTTGGCCTTGAGATTGTTCAGTTAGCTAAAAATAAAACACTCTAAAAAAATCTCATTGAAATCTTACTTGATTTCCGAAAAATAGCACTTTTCAAATTTTGACAATTTTGAAATTTTCTAAATTAGTAAAAATCACTCGATATATAATATGATAGGGGCTAAATAGGTTTTTAGACAAGCACAAATTATTGACGTAAAAAGTGTTTTTGAAAAAACAAAAATAAAAACAAATCCCATATTATGCCGACTTTTTGGCAGACACTGTATATTAGTTTTACTGAAATACCTATAATTATAAGAGAATAATTCAAAAGATTTGCATTTTATATGCGAATTGCACATCAAAAATACTATGAGACATAAAAATTTGCTAACCAGCTTGAGAATAGTAGATTATGTAATGAGGGAGAGAAATGAGTTATTTTGCTAAGGTGCACTGAAGCAAAGTAGCGGTCTCACCGAATTGCATATACTATTTTTTTCACGTTGCAGGAAGATTTAAAACTACAAACCTGTTTTTTTTTAATGTACTTTGTTGACATTTTAATTACAATTATTTTAAAATAATCTTTACTTTAAAATTAGTAGCCTATGATACATTTTTAAGTTGGTGGCACTGTAAGTCTATGTCAAATACGAGGTTAGGAGGTTAGGTTTTGTGTCCGTCTGTGTCAAATAACAAACAAAACCTAACGTGCTAACGTCGAATTGGACATACACCGACAGTGCCACCAACAATACATTTCAGTACTGCCAGATAACGTTTATTTTATCGGTCATCTCTACCGCTTTGAGCCCCTGCTGCAGCCTTCTCCACTACCGAAAACCAGGCAAACTTCCAAATCAATTATCAACGGTGTTAAGAGAGTATAGTAACATGGGATATTTTCTTGATGAAATGACGTAACTATTTTTGTCGCTGGCTATCCGTCTAGTATAGTCGTGTTCATTAAAGTGTTGTATAGCATTTGTGCTGTGTGAATATGAATTAAGTTCATAAGATTAAAAAAAGTGTTGTACAACATACAAATATTTTGAAAGTATACCCAATCTATGTCTATCTAATTAATGAGACAATTTTAGTCTATACTGAGTAAAAACACGTCCACCAATAAAAAATGAACTGTCTCTGTACAAACATATTTGAACACGACTGTACCATTAATTAATTATCGACATACATGCGATAATTTTTAAATAAACATTACTGAGATAGTTGTAACTTTTTAAGTTATTTTGTTTAAATTGAAGTGTTGAGTCTACAGAAGGGTTTCTTATAATATTTCTTATTTCAATTTCAGAGAAGTTCAAAAGAAACCATTAAACAGCTCTTCTCGAAGTAATTCTGGAGTAAGCCAAATATCTGCCATTGGAAGTTCTAGAAGCACCCCGCGTAGTGAATTGCTACAAAAAGTGGCACAAATAAAAAAGAGATACTCAAGTTTATGTTACAACAAGCCATACGAACAAAATCCCAAATTTAAATTGTTAAAAGAACAAGTAGAAAATGCAATTCGAGAAAAAAAGGTTTTTACAGTTTGCGGCAACTATTATTCTATACGTAGAGCTCTGCTTACTCGTGGCTGGGTTGAAAAAGTTCGCATTTCATACAATACAAACGATAGAGAGAATCTAAAGAGACTAGAATCAAGTTCGTATCAAGAATTATTAGAAGGTATAACCAATCCACAAAATGGATACATTTACAAGCGGATGATTCAGTCAAAACTGGTTGGGCAGCATCAAGTCGACTTCTATTGGGATCAGAATTTTGACTGCTTTCGAATATGCCACGATAACGTAAAGCTTACAATGGTAAATAGATTCCGAAGAGGAATATTCAGCTATACATCCAAACAAGGGCTGTGTGAATCGATGAAGAGAGCATATTGGTTTCAAAAACCTGGCGTTGTAGAAATACATCACCCTCGCTCTTACAATCTTTCAAATGCAGATGATCCGAAAGATTTCATAAGTGATTTTAAATTGACAGCAGCCATGTCTTTGCTAAAATGGGTGGTTTATAATGTTGAGAGTAACCATGCTAATAAAATTATTTCAAAATTGGGTAAAGTTCCAGTCAGAATCTTCAATTTTGCAGTTAATGAAGTATCAAAAGCAGTTCGAAAATGTAGACATGAAGATATTGACTATGAAATCGAAGAGGCACTTGATTACCAATGGAATGAATTCTTAGAATATTATTATAAAATAGTTCACATAGGCAATCATTTTAAATTTGATGAAAAATATACAGCGCAGGGTCTTTTGGAGAAATCCAAAACTTCATTGGAGAAAGTAAGCGAATACTGGCCACATTTAAAAATGGATGGTGTTATGAATATCTGGATTTGAAACCAGTAAATGGGAGCAGAGGGGAAGGGATATATTTGTGTCGAACGTTACAGTACATTTTAAAAATTCTTAAATCTAACACGACAAGGCGGTATATTGTTCAAAAATACATTGGTAAGTTTTAAATGATATATTTTCCTATTTCTATAGACTATTGTCCTTTGCCCTTGTACAATGGTGGACAATAAATTTAGGCCGGCCTGTCCTTCGCTTGGCCCTGTTTATGTTGGTGGCACTGTACGTCTATGTCAAATTCGAGGTTAGCAAGTTAGGTTTTGCGTTAGTTTTTACACAGACTGACGCAAAACCTAACCTGCTAACCTCAAATTTGACATAGGCGTACAGTGCCACCAACATAAACAGTGCCAAGCGAATGACAGGCCGGCCTAAATTTATTGTCCGCCATTGTACCTAGCATAAGTTTCTTCTTTTAATCCAGGAGTTACAGTATGCAGCGGCTAACCAGTTTGTTTTTCCTTCTTGTACTAAATCTGTCAGTTTCAAAAAGGTATTCATCTATGAAATACGGTACAGCTTTGTGGAAAAAAACTTCCCATTACATCCATAGACGCAACTTCACCAGTTGCAATTCTTAAAGCTGTCAATTTGTGATTCCGTCTTCACGTTCCAGCACCTGACTTTTGGCGGCTGGCGTAGCCTCGCTCCGACCAAGATTTTCTCTTGTCTTATTCGACTAAGTTAAACCTGTTTTTTTAATGTGTGAATTGCCACCAATGCTTTATAACTAAATAATGCAGTGCTGTGATATAAATTTTGATGCGTATCCCCTTATGAGACATATCAGTATCCTGTAGACTTGTATCCCAAAGTCATAACATAACACTTAAACATTGTAAAGAAAGGGAAAACGTATTCAAAAATTTGTATTGAGGATGATTTACAATAGCATGAGGGCTTCCATAATCAGCAAAATATAATTTTGCTTTTTAACCACCAAGTTATTTTAGTATTTCATTTGAAAAAAGGATCAGAAAAGCAACAGTAGCTCCCATGCAGTTCAAAAGAACAGTTCTTCTTCTTCTTCCTTTTATTACAGGCCATCGGACTGGTTAAATCCACAAAGTTGTGGTTTTATGCTTTTAAGCCAGGTTGGTGGCTAGCCTTGCCCGTCGAACTCGAGGAAAAGTTCCCCATTTAGGGCTTAACGACTACTACAGGTGTTAGCGTGGTAGCCGTGGAGCGTAAGATTTTAAAAATCCCTTCATAGTCGCTGGGAATTGAACCCGGGCCGACCGCCTGAGACTCGAGGATTTGCTGGCGGGGGGATTGCTCGCCTACATATAGAGTAGTGATGGGGTTAAATGCAACCGAAAATGAAACACTTGGCAGGAGAAGAGTGCAAATGGTGTAGCGAATAGTCCATAGAATGATAACTAGTACTTTGAGGAGTACACCATCAGCAAACTAGGATCTGCCATCAAAAAGCAAAAGCTAGACAGCCACATTTATTTGGGTAAGAGTGCATTGAGAGGATACCTATCCTGAAGATGAATTCAGATACAAAAGTTATGAGAAAAGAAAAATGAAAAAAATACGTGTTAATAGGATCGAGCGTTACACTAATGGTTCACTCGGAACTGCTGCAATGAAGTGAAACACTATTCTGTAATGGGTTAAAACTCGTTTTATATAACGGATGATTCATTTATAGGTACTTTTTTCAAAATAAAAAAAATTAAAGAAATACAATTTTATCGGGTAATCTTTATTATCATACAAAAGAACCATTCTTTACATTTATTTTTTAAAGATTATTTCTTTCAAATGTTCGCCGTAACTGCGGCTAACATGGTCTATTCTGAGGTTCCAATTTTCGATGATGCGTTCGAGCATTTCAAGTGGTATTTGGCGAATGACGCGAGTAATGTTGGCTTCCAATTCCTCAATCGTAGCCGGCTTTTCCATGTAGACTTTGGACTTTACTTAGCCCCAAAGGAAAAAGTCTAGAGGTGTGATATCACATGATCTAGGCGGCCAATTCACTGGTCCGAAGCGTGACATTAACTGTTCACCGAATTGTTCTCGCAATAATGCCATGGTTTCACGGGCTGTGTGGCAAGTAGCGCCGTCTTGTTAGAACCAAACGTCGTCGAGATCACGGGCTTCAATTTCAGACAAATAGTCCGTTATCATGGTGCGATAACGGGCGCCATTCACAGTTACGTTCCGGCCGGTCTCATTTTGAAGAAATATGGACCGATAATTCTACCAGCCCGTAAACCACACCAAACCGTTGTTTTTCTGGATGTAATGGCAGCTCTTGAATATCTTCGGGTTGCACTTCAGCCCAAATGCGGCAATTTTGCTTATTGACGTAGCCATTAAGCCAGAAATGGACCTAATCGTTGAACAAAATTTTGGTGGAAAACAGTGAATACTGGCGATACTCTTCAAGCTCTTCAAGAGCCCAAACACTGAAACGGCGACGATTCGGAAGGTCGGCCGGCTTCAATTCTTGCACGAGTTGAATTTTGTATGCTTTTAAACCAAGATCCTCAGGTAAAATACGCCAAGTTATTCCATACGATAAGCCAAGCTGTTGAGAACGGTCATCGCGTACACTCTCTGCTACCGCCGCTATATTTTCTTCACTGCGTGCTGGATGTGGTCTATTTGGTGGCGTATTATTCAATAATAAAAATTGGTTTTCAAATTTGTGGATGGTATAGTTATATACAGGGTCTCTAGACTAGAGTAGCAATGCGTGCGTTTATAAATTTTAACCAGTTTTCGTAGAAGTTGGCAAAACTGTAGCAAGTACTTAAAATTCCTGCAGAGAAATTGCGGAAAGTTTGAGTAGGCGTTGCGTTTCCATATGCCTCGCTGTGTAATTCAGAATTTTTCAGTTTATCAAGATAAGTATAATTTCGGAGCAGTGTATTTATAGATATAGACGAAAGTAAAAACCCTGACAAATCAACGCTGACCTGTAACCACTGGTACTAGGAACTTGAAATTTGGGTGGAAGGTTCAATTTGTTACGCAAGGTAGTGTAAGAAGAATTCAATCCCAAAGGGGGTAAAAGAGAATAAAATGTGTTTTCACGAATTCCTCAATATCTTTTAGGGGCGATGTCTAGAAAAGCATTTCAGGATTTTTCCCTAATCAACCCTTAAAGGTGCGAACCTGCGCTCGGGGTGAATTATAGAAGCCGTTGTATCTCCCGTGTTTGTTGAGTTAGATAATTCTTTTTTGGCATATAAATGTATTTTTAAAATCTTTGGAAATGAGTTTAAGGGTTTTTAATCACCCTACAAGGGTAAACAGAAAATTGGTAAAAAATATTAATTTTTTCGCTGTACGTCCTTATCAGAATGAAATTAGGTAAGGACTTTTCGAAATTCCACCCCTAAGGGGTGAAAATAGGTAAACTGCGTTTTCACGAATTCATGAGAATATCTCTTAGACCCGATAAAACATCGACTTGGTGTTTACTTGCAAAAGTTTTCAATAGGAACATCAGAAAACGTATTTCAGGATTTTGCATTCGGGGTGAATTATAGAACCCGTTGTATCTCCTGTGTTTGTTAAGTTAGAACATTATGTTTTGGCATTTAGAAGTCTTTTTAAAATCTTTGGAAAAATAGGTGTAACTGTTTTTTTCAAAATATTACTCATAAAGGAAAAAAGGAGGAAAATGAAAGGGGGGGGGGGAGCTTAAAATTATTGACTGTTTTCCTTATGAGTCCATTTTACAATAAAATAAAGTAGACAAGATTTTTCGGAGTCAAACCCACAAGGGGCTGAAAGGGATATTCTGCTTAATATATATGTATGAAAGATAAAGCATCGATTCAACAACGCAGAGCGTCAGTAATCCTTGCTACCAGAAACTTGAAATTTGGCAAGAAGAGTCCTTTAATTACATAGAGAAGTGCTGGGATTGGCGTTTTCAAAATTCCACCCCTAAAGGGAAGAAAATGAGTAAATTATATTTTTACAAATTTCCCAATATCTCTAAGGGCCAAAAATATATCGATTTGATTTTTACTTAGAAAGGTTGCCTACACAAGTTAATAAAAACGAAATTCAGGATTGTGCACGGATCAACCCCTAAACGTGCGAATTTAAATTCAGCGGTGAATTATAGAACCTTTCATCATAGGTGTAACTTGGAAGGGGCAAAGAGAGCGGTGGTCCTCCCAAAATGTTGACTTGGAAATGCAGCATTCTTTTGCAATATAGGTTTAAAACTTGTGAAGTCTTGATTTTGCCATAAATAAATAACTAAGATATGTGAGAACGATTTCGTTTGTTTTCCGATCAAAACAAACACGGCTTACTACAAAAAAAGAACATCTTCACATATCTCAGTTATTTATGAAAATAAGGGTATCGCACCTTATATCAAGGAAAAGGGGAAAACAATCTCTGCTTAATTCTGTCGTAGCCCTCCTTGATGGCCTTTAAAATAAGAAAGTTGGTATCAATATTTTGAAAATTATGAAAATCTAAAATCACATTTGAATTCTTCTTTAAAAAGTGTTCCAATAATGTGAAGTGCCTGTTGTTCTAAGTAACATAGTAACTGATGTATAATAAAAACCAAAAATTTCTTTGAACATAAGTCAAAAACTAAGGCGAGCAAGTCCAATTTAAAAAAAGTATTATTCAGCATTTGAATCTGCGACTTCGTCCTAATTTAACCAACACTGTATCTCTTGCCGTTTTCGAAATCCCAATGGTGAGCATCGTAATTGAATAACCCTGTATATAAAATTGAATGTATGTTTGTATATCCAAAAATCCTGTCTACTTTCAGTCGACGTAGATAACTACTTGATATTTTGTACAATTATAGGCTTCAAGGGCCCAACAGAAGAAAAAATTGTAAAAATGTTACAATACACACCGCCTAGGGATGAAAAATTAGGGATACGGAAAGTTCGTTCCCCACATTTCGTACCCCACATTTCCTTCCCGGGAAATTTCGTCTCCCCACATCTCGTACCCGAGCGAGCTCAATTTGCTTCCTAGATTACAGGGTGTTAAAAAACGAGTGCAGCGATCGGAATACCGTTAGATAATGAAAGATATTTTAATTAATTTATTTATTATAATAAACTTATAAAAACAAAGTAAATTTTATTTATTAAAAATGACGGTTTAAACTAAGTATCTTCCTTATATCTTGTATGGCCATAATGTCTCATTCTGAGTAATTTTTCTTAGTAATATTTTGCCATATTATGAAAAAAAGGGTAGTTTACCTGAAAAGAAAATTGTTTTTGCTTAACTGTCAAGGCCGACTTATTTTTGAAAAACTGAAAAATTTCTTAAAATTCTCTATTAACCAAGCAGGAATTTTAATTCTTATAACATTTTTATGTAAAAATAAAAATAAAATTTAATTCCAGCTTTTAAACTCAATCCGGGGACATACTGTTCTTATAAGTTTATTATAATAAATAAATTAATTAAAATATCTTTCATTTTTCTAACTGCATTCCGATCGCTGCACTCGTTTTTCAACACCTGGTAATCTAGGAGACAAATTGAGCTCGCTCGGGAACGAAGATTCCGGGTACGAGATGTGGGGAGACGAAATTTCCCGGGAACGAAATGTGGGGTACGAAATGTGGGGAACGAAATGTGGGGAACGAACTTTCCGCAAACCGAAAAATTATAGTATAAGTTTTAAGAATCAGAAAATCATCCCCGAACCCCTTAGGAGATAAAAGTTGAAGTAAGGGAGTAAGATTACATTTATTACAGTTTATAAGTTTTCGTATTTTAATAAAAGAAAACAAATGAACTCGAAATTGACACACACATCCCCCAACCTCTTGGGATACAAAATTTACTTACGTCACAAAAAGAAAATACCTCAGTGTTTGTTTATTAAAAAAAACAATAACCAGTGCGAAGAACAGGATTCTCTGCTGGTTGATAGTAAAATTGGAATGTAAGCCATATTACTCAATACTACTTGTGGTATTAACTTGCAATCCTAATCTTCTCTAATGAGTGGGCTAAATATATTTAACTATGTTAGTTAGAAAGTTCAAATTCCAGATACTGCCCTTCGTACTTTGCTTATGCTGTTTTGAAAATTTTTTTGAAAGCACAAAATCTTACTTTTGTGTAAAATGTTTTCAGTGGATTTTTAATGTTTAATTAAACTGTTGCAAAGTAGCAGTGACAAAATACACCATCTAAATCGTTCTGTGTTACATAAAAAGCCCAAATTTGTAGTATTCAATATTAAATTGATATTGTTTTCATGGGTAAAAAAAAAGAAAAGAAATTGCGCCAATATGTTTAAAACTCTGCCAAGAAAGCGTATCATTACTACAGCAAAAATATATTTTTTTCTATAGCACATGTTAAAGTGTGCTTTTATCAACTCAAAACAAAAGGTCAAGTTTTACTTTAACAGCAAGGGTAGATAAAGTAGCACTTTAACATCAAGGATAGATAATAGCTATTAACATATCTAGGAATGTTATGAGTGTCATAACTGCCGCAGATGTTTTGAAATCCGAGCTCGTAGAGCGAGGATTTTAAAACTTCTAAGGCAGTTATGATTCATAACATCCGTGATTTGTTCAATAGTTTATCGGTTGCTATATGGTTATGGTTGCCATGTAGGGTAATATTCTTTAACCCTACAGATAAGTTATGATCTAGTTACCAGCCTACTTTTGTATATGTAAACAAAGGCTAAATGTCCTGAAACCGATAAAGTAATTTAATTTTCTAACTTTTGTTTAAATTAAATATGACAGCTTCGTATTATCGTAGCAACCCAATCTAGCTACTGACATTTTGAAATGTGATTAACTTGTCATTATTTTCTTTTACAATTGTTGAAGTTCTTGCTATAGAAAAAAATATTGTATTATACACGACGATAAAGTTATTTCTATCCACTCTTGAATCATTAACGTCTCGACTTCGTCTCGACGTTAAACGATTCACTCGTGGATAAAATTTAACTTTATCGTCTTGTATAATAAATTACTATTTATATTCTAATATAATGTTCGCTGATTGGCTAATTGAAATTATTTCCATTAAACTTAAAAGCATTCATTTGCCCTACATGAACTCAAACTTGGCGCTATTTATCTGTATGATAATTTGAGAAACCGGCTATGGATTTGTAACAGTACTACCAACCTCTATGTTAAACAGTTAAAATTTTTAAAAGCTGCGTTTGGCAACCGCTTAAGTTCTTTTGTAAAGCGGGTTGTCTATGCAAAAAATTGTAAGAAGCAGACTGGCAAATACATTTGTCCGTGACAGTGCCAGGAAAATTCTCGTCGACGATGATGATTGACATGCGTGCTCAGCTCCAAGATGAAAACCTACCTTTGTGATCTCTGAAAAGCTTTTCTTACTTCTGGAATACAATTTAAAAAATAAAATCATACAGTAAATTCGAGAACTCTGTTAAGATGACATTAATAAAAACGTTTTAAGAGGGCTCTAACTGAAGGCCAGAACCCGAACAGACAATGGTAACAAAATTATTCCTAAGAATTCTACCTGCTTCTGATGTCAAATAGTGCTGTCAAATAGTGCGATAAGGAAACCTGAACATGTGTTTGCCTGGGAGTTAAAGTTGTAATTCCTACATTATACTGCTTTAAGTAATTTATTTGTAGAAAATAAACATTAATTTTTAATTGCAAAGTAATCAGTGTTCTCTATTCCAGAACGTCCGCTAATAATACACAACACCAAATTTGATATACGACAATGGTTTCTAATAAGCAGTGCACTTCCACTAACAATTTGGATATACAAGTAAAATTATTTTTGTGTTTCACATTAAGCCTTCTCCCAATTTGATATAATTGCAGGGACTGCTATGTCAGATTTAGTTCACAGATATATAACCTTCACAAGCTGCACGAATCTATACATTTGACTAATAATTCAATACAATGTAGATATCATAACTGTCGTCGCAATTCAGCATTGCCTGCTTGTAATATGTGGGATTCCAACCAGTTTCAAAAGTATCTTGCAAGCATAGGACATCCACAAGCATTTGCAGAGAAAATTTACCCAGGAATGAAGAAGTGCCTGACTGGGGCTATTTTAATGAATCAGTATAATTTGGATAGCCGAAAGAATTGCTTCGAATTATATGGTTCGGATTTCATGGTGACTGAAGATTTTCAACCTTGGCTTATTGAAATTAATTCAAGGCCAGCTCTTTATCCATCCACTCCAGTAACAGCTAGAATGTGCCCTCAAGTTTTAGAGGATTTAATTAAAGGTAAATATTTTAAGGAAAAGAGATTTTTTTAAAAGTAAAATGCCTTTCTACTGATCTTTACAGTCTTATTTCAAATATATAAGCCAGTCAATAGAGACATTCTACCTTGCAAAAGGTCAGGGAAAGTTCTAATTTGGCATACTTGTACAGTCGCATGTCCTTATCGACATACTAAGTTTGCGACCTTGAAAGGGCGCCGCTCGCAACGCCATCTTGGTAAAAAGGTACCAAAAATCACTTTTTCGTATATATCTCCTCTCCTCTGCCATCTAGGCTGAAAATAGTTATTACAAGAATTGTAGGAAACAAAATTGCCTACAACTTTTGTCTGAAACTTTTTTTGTCATATGAATAATTTATGAGATACAGCGACGTAAGGCGGATCAAAGTTTCGAAATTTGCGAAAAAGCTCCACTTTTCGTCGAAATTTTGGTTAATATCTATCCATTGTTATCTAATTCAAGTTTTTACTCATTTTCGCACAACAGTGCGAATGTAGTACGAAATACAAAGATAATATGGAAATAATAGTATATTATGTTATTAGGAGCAAAAGTTATACTCTATGTGGCGTGGCTGGACGGTTTATCTGTCGAGCTTGCGAGGTAGATAAGTACAGCCGAACCACATAAAGATACTTTTGCTCCGAATAACATATAGTTCCGTTACAACACTAGCAAGAACCCATCCCAATTTTTACTTCCGAAAGCCAGGAAAAGGAAAAACCGTAGAAAAAATTTACTCTCCCCAAAGTCTACAGCATGGAGAAGCAGTAGCAGACAACAGACTGTTTTTACATGGATTCAGCGGCTGTGACACTACGTTTTCTCTGTTCAACCAAGGGAAAATGAAGTTCCTACATATACTCCAAAAGTACGAATACCTGAGCCAAACTGCCAAACAAGTCTTCAAAGAGCCAAATTCCGACCCGGAAGTCGTAATTAACGCAGGGGAAATTTTCCTAATCGCGCTTTACGGAGTTCCAAAAGAAAACGTCACTTTGGATTCTCTTCGCTTTCAAAATTTTGCAAGATCCGTTACAAAAAGTAAGTTCAATCTTGCTGCTTTACCACCTACAAGAGAAGCTGCACGTCAACATTCTCTTCGGACCTACCACCAAGTTCAGAGTTGGCACGATATAACAAACAATCCAGAAGAATGGGGATGGCAAAAAAGCAAATTCGGACTCACTCCGGTAACAACGACAAAAGATCCTGCTCCTGAGGCACTACTGAAATTTATTTCATGCAAATGTAAAAAGGGATGTGGTCGAGCGTGTGGTTGCAGAAAAATAGGCTTGAAATGCTCTGTTATCTGCACATTTTGTAATGGTGACTCTTGCGAGAATGTTCCACAGATTTTGATATATGCTGAAGATGACGAGACAAATGACGCGACATTAGTTGACAGACTACTGACGTTTGACGATGACGATGAAACCGCTGAAAAAGAATCAGAAAAGAGTGAGAGCGATTCTCAAGAAGATGTCGAGATCAGTCAACCTGGACCATCTAAGGCATCTAAAAGAACTAGAAGACATAAGTAAAGATTAAGTCGTGGATTAGGCCTACTGGGGATACCACATAAAAAAGACGCGCCGCTTACTCTACCCCATGGTGGTGTGGAAATGAGTAAAAACTTGAATTAGATAAAAATTGATATTAACCGAAATTTTGACGAAAATTGGAGCTTTTTCGCAAATTTCGAAAATTTGCTCCGTCTTAAGTCGCTGTAACTCATGAATTATTCATCTAACAAAAGTTGTAGACAGTTTTGTTTCCTACAATTCTTGTAATAACTATTTTCAGCCTAGATGGCAGAGGAGAGGAGATATATACAAAAAACTGATTTTTGATACCTTTTTAGTAAGATGGCGGCGCGAGCGGCTCCCTTTCAAGGTCGCAAACTTAGTATGTCAATTAGGACATGCGACTCTACAAGTATGCCAAATTAGAACTTTCCCTGACCTCTTACAAGGTAATCCCTAATGTATAGGTCTGTTCGTTTGCTTGCACCAAACAAGTTAGTGCAAATAAAAGCGTTCGTTTGCATGAACTGAGCAAACTGTAGCGTGTTCGTTTGCTGTTCCGGTCACGAACTGAACGTGAACTTTTTACACTACTTCCGAAGCAGGAGTAGATAGTGCAGCTTAGGAACAGTTTTGGTGGGGGGTTTTCGAGCGCGTAACATAACCTAAAAATCGCAGTTCACTGGCTTGTTTTCTAAATTCGCTGTCAAAAGTAAACATGGACCCAAATTCATTGGAAGATATGTTTTTATTAAACGAATTGTTGGACGACGATTTATTACTCGCATGTAATAGCTCTAGTGAGGACGAAATTGAAGATGATGTTTGTAAATTAGCATGTGCTATTCTAGAACAGCAACCTCCAATTAAAAAGAAAAGGAACACAATTAAAAACTATTGTGAGGAAGTAAGTAAACTGTATTTCTTTTTAATAAAAAATGTTATTAAAAAGAAAAATGTTTTGTAGGTTGTAGAGAATTATACAGCAGCTGAATTTGCAAGCCATTTTAGAGTGACGAAGTTCCTCTTTCAAAACTTATCGGAAAAATTTCAAGAATCTGAAATCTATCAAAAATTAATTGCTACAGCGTACTCGAGGGCTAACATCAGTGCAGAAAAACATATTTTAATATTTTTATGGTTTGCTGGCCACCAAACATCTTCTTTTCGGGATGTTGCAGACCGATTTGATGTTTGCCTTAGTTCTTTACACGATGTGATTACACGTGTTATGATGTTTTTCAGCGCTATGGCAATTGAAGTGATTAAGTTTCCCTCGGAACAAGAAAAATCCGAAACAAAAAGTTATTACAGAATACATAAATCGTTTCCTAATGTAGTTGGTTCAATAGATGGTTCTCATATTCGAATTGACCGACCCAGTGATAGACCCACCGATTATTTTAATCGCAAAGATTATCATTCTGTAGTTCTTCAAGGAGTGTGCAATGAAAAGCTCAAATTTCTGGATATATGCGTAGGATACCCAGGATCTGTCCATGACGCACGAATTTTTCGAAACTCTTCATTTTATACAAAATTAAATGAATTGTGTAATGGAGAAGAATATATACTTGGTGATAGCGCTTATCCTCTCCAAACAAAATTACTTACACCTTACCGAGATAACGGACATTTAACTTTAACGCAAAAAAATTTCAATACTAAATTGAGTTCCTGTAGAGTGTCCATCGAACATGCTTTTGGTGTATTAAAACAAAGATTTAGGCAGATGTACCACCTCAAACTAAAAGGACCGAAACGTATTTGCCATTTCATAAGAGCATGCTGCGTTCTTCATAATTTGTCGATCGATGACAATTTGTTATTTGAACCTGAAAATGCGGATGATGATGATCAGCCACAATCGCTCATATGCCAAGAAGTTCAAAATCGAGATGCCAGTAAAATACGTAATGAAATTAGTAAAAATTTAGTTATAAGTACTCGTCAGACAAATTAATTATATTATCATCATAAATGTAAATTCATATACTTGAATGTTGTATAAGTACACATATTTTTATTAATTGTTACACATAAAATTACAAATAAATGCAATTACTTATTTCTTTCTAACAATTTTTGTAGCAGTTCATTTTTTTTTTTAATTTCATTTAAGATTTGTTCTCGTTGTTCGGACTTTTTTCTTTCCATCTTGTCTCTCTTTTCATTTGTTTCCGCAATCAGCAGCCGTAGTTGTTGTAACTCGTGTAGCACACTTGTATTTGGCGAAGGTCGTGGAGTTTTGTTTGATCTCTCCGGAGTTGTGCTTCTAGAGCTACTGAAAAATACAGTATATATTTTACAATAACCAATATTAATTTTCTGTAATACTTACTCGCCATGACTGCTGCTGCTTGTTTCGACATTTTCAGTGGTCGAGCTTTCCAGTATACAAACGGGGTTTATTGAGTGCCGTTTAAGTAAAATTTCACCCAACTCTCTAAAATAATTCATTATTTGATAAAATGCAGTAACAACAATATAGAATTTTATACATTCTTACCTTTCATATGGGCAACTCTTTCTCCCTCTACCAGTTTTTTTTTTATTTTCCGTAACTGTTTTGTAACTCCTTTCCAGACTCTTCCATTTATTTTCCAGTTGCTGGATGGAGTAGAAATAATTTTTTTGGGCCATTTCCTCTCTTATTCTTTCCCACATCTTTTTCAGTGTTTTTAATTTGCCTTCCTCAACCAAGGGCTTTTTTTCCTTGTAAAGGAAAATTAATAATTTTGTTTGCTCATCCGACCAGGAAGCATTTTCATTTCCCTTACTGCCTTCTTCCACTTCCATGCTGCTGGAGCCCGGTTGTGTACCAGAGGTACATGCAGTCACAGCATAAGCGTCATTGTAAAAAGTGGCTGAAATATTAAACTTTACATTTATATACTGCATATCCAAAATAACAAAGTAGCATTACCGTTTTCACTTTGTTCTGCCGTCTCGTGAACTTGCAGGTGGTTCACAACAATTGCCTCGTTTAATGCTGTGAACTCACACTCCTGGCACTGAAATAAAACGGTGTTTTCCATCTTTCAATGTCGTAAAATTCCTAACAACACAAAAACAGAATCGTAAATTTGAGGTTAGGAGCAATCTTAACCACGTGCAAACTGTTGTTTATGAACTGTAATGAACTTGTAGCGTTCGTTTGCAAGCGCTTGCGAGATGAAAAATAGTTGCCCGAAGTTGCACCGGTGACGTCATACAGACGTGCTAGGAACAGGTTAGAGCAGAGCAAACGAACAGACCTCTATTGACTGGACTAATAGAGAAAATTTTCAAAAACTAACAAGAGATGCAAACACTTGTTATATGATAGTGTTATTTTATTTTGTGAAATAAGGAAGTTTGTAGAACGAGTGTGAACGGGGGGATCAGTGGCGTACTTATGGGGGGGGGTGTTAGATCACCCTCAGATTCTTGAGAAATAACTAAATAAAATTGGTCTTAAACAATCTAAAATTACATTTTAATAATGAATAATTGAATCATTTATTTAAATTTATATCGTAATGCGGGCAGTTTAAGTAAAATTACTATAAGCTTACAAAATCATTTGAATGAAATAGCACGAAGGAATGGTGTGCAGGGACGCCGCTCGGCTGTCTGTGCACGAGCGAGCGAGACAGGCTATGCTACTAAAATAGTGTAACGCCGACGTGCAGGACAATTTCCATTCCAAATCACCCCCCAGAGTAAAATCTTAGTTACGCCACTGGAGGGAGCCGACCATACTTACGAAATAAAATCATTTTTAATACGACTAACAAAATATCGGCTTTGGAGTAGAAACAAGTCACAGGCCTAATCCGTTTAGTAGATAACAATTTCTACTTATTTCAGTTATACCTACGTACCATAATAGGTTTATACCTTATTTATATGAAGGTTGACCTTTGATTTTTTTATTCAGTTGCACAGGTACCGAACTGTAGTTTTTATTTTCTTGTATAACCTCCAACAAATTTACTGTTGTTTAAAAATAAAAATATTTAAAATCTAAAGTATTGTAAGACCTTCCATGTAAAAATTTCTTCAATTACACAGTTACAAAAACTGAATAAATATATATAAATTACTAAAATTCTACTTCCTGTTCGGTCTAGATATAGCAACTTTGCATTTGAAGGTGTTTTTTCATGTTTTTTAACCTAAATGCATTTGAAAATCATACCACAAATGTTTGTTTGTATGGACAAGGTCTAGGCATGCGGAGTACTAAATACTGTAGACACCAGTTGCAAACTTCGTTTAAACACAACATCATATATAAAATAAAGTTATTACTGACTTTTAAAAAGTTAGAAAATGAGCTATTACCAACTTTTACTTCCCACCCCTGACGGGAAGTAGATTACAATGGCAGCCGGTTAAAAGTTGTTCCTCGTGGGTGGAAATGACAGTTCAACACTTCCATCTCTTGGTCGTAAAGTGACATTTCTATCAATTCTTGAAAACATCAAATGTCAGTCACAACCTGTCAAATAAATGTTTCAAATAAAGTGGTTGTGAATAAAATAGTACCTATACATATGACGGTGAAAAGTTTCATTCCTGTCTCGAGATAAAGTTAACCTCGACATTTCGGGTCTCGGTTAACTACTTAATCTCTCGACAGTAATGTAACACTTTCTACCTCGGTATGTAATGTACTATTATCTACAACTGCTTGGATAAGGACTTATGACATCATTAATTGGACAATATTTCCGTTAGGTAATGAAGTTCATTACACCAGTAGTGGTGCTTACATAACTCATGCTACGCACTTGTTTGTAACTTATATGCACATACATTAATGATGCACTTATCCCATTTGTATAATAAATAATAAGGATGTCGGCGGGTACCCGGGCCTACCCAGGTATATTTTCAGGACCTGGGTGCCCGACTAGTAAATTATGTAATTTCTAGAAAGTCAGCCTTTTTCGGAGAAGACGATAATAGTTATTAACGACATAAGGCCTTTAGTAAGCATTTAACAAACGAGGATGAATTTGTGGCCGAGGCGGTCAGGGAGAGGCTAATAAATTTATCCGAGTTAGTTAGATGCGATAACGGCCGTATGTCGTTGAATATTTTTCACACCCACAAAAATTGAAATTTTAGAGCAATTTAAATGAAAAAGTTAAATAGTATTCGTAACGGGTGTTAGAAAACTCGTCTTATCAGAGTCACCTATGTATTGCCAAACGTAAATTTTTTCCATAGGTGACTCTAATAAGACGAGACGAGACTGACGCAAAACCTAACCTATTTCTTAACGGCCTAAGCTTTTAAGTGTTTAACAGCCTAGGCTGTTATGGGAAACTTTCAGTCAGGTTGACAGTTCTGTTATTGACAAATAACAAGTAGGTGTTATGAAAAAACTTAAAAACAATAGGAATAAGCTCTGGAAAAGCATAACCATGTAGTAAGAACAAGAATCAACTCATCCATACCACATAATGTTGTTTCTTGTTTCAGGTTTTTAATAAATAGGTTTAAAATGAAAAATTCTCAATGAATGATTAAATATGTAGCTTAGTATCTTCTGTACGTATTACACAGACCGATAAAGTTTTGAAGGTAGTAAATTTTGTGTTTATCGGCAGCGTGGCCGAGCGGTAAGGGAGCTCATGCTGTAGTGCGACGGTACGGGGTTCAATCCTTACATTTTTGAACTGGCAGGTAGCCCACCCTGTCGCTTTAAAAATTGGGTACCGAAACCATAGTTGTGGAAGTAGGGAAAGTAAGGCAGTCTTAGAAGACGTGAGGTTAAACACATTACCCAGTACGCCGTTAACAGTGTGCCAGATTGACTGAGTTTCGGAGAGATATTTCGGCGACCCTGACTTGCCTTGTCTCAAGCCATGTTCCTATATGAAATGAAGTGCCCGACCTTTAAATTTTGTATTTGCCAATTGACAGCAATCACTACATTTTTATTTTCAAAAGTATATGTCAAATTTGTTTATTTATATGCACTCCTTGTGGAAATATCTCTAAAGCATCAAACAACCCTACGGTAATTATCAAATACTAGTGAATCACCTGAGCTACGCTTCGGAGGGAAAGTGTGCTACATGTCACAACCAAAAACACATACAACCTTACCAATTATATATACAAAAATGTTGATAGATGAACATTGAAATTACACAATTTAATTATTCTTTTAAATTTGACGTCACAATCGGCGCTGCAGAGTTCATTATGAACGTACCACATCAGCTGTTTCAACTGGTCGTAATTTAATTTTATTTTAGTTTTTCGTACTTTCTTTTGAAAATAAAAACCGGCCTACGATCTAAGTCTAAAAATTAGCAAAATTTTAAGCTATCATACAATTTAATCGGTCCAGTATCTTCGGAGGAGATAGCAAACAAACATATATACAAAGAAAGAGCCCACCAATTTTATGGTATAAATATACCTGGTGACAATGAAACTACTACCCACGGCGGCATTTTGAAACGGCTTGAGATAGAAATATACAATTCGGTATGTCGATAGGGTTGAAAATTGTGAACAATTGTAACATAAAAACAATTGAATGTCGTTTCCGGTTTCACCGGAAATGACCTTGACTTTATTTTAAATGGGACACCCTATATATTTTCTCTTTTTATAACTCTCTGAACAATTCTAAATAACTTTTGTCAAACATACCCCATGTCTAAAATTAATAGTTTTTGAAATAGAGTCGCTTAAAAATATGCCGTAATTTGTATTTTACGGAAAACGGGGTTTTTAAAAACAATTGAATTTTGACAAGTATTTTCAACCCTATCGAGATACTGAATTGTATATTTCTATCTCAAGCCGTTTCGAAAGTCCGCCGTGGGTAGTAGTTTCATTGTCACCCTGGTATATTAGTTAAAAAATGCAAAAGTGACGTTGAAAGAATAACAAAATTTTTAACTCTTGCAAT
Source organism: Agriotes lineatus (assembly GCA_940337035.1). Lineage (NCBI taxonomy): Eukaryota > Metazoa > Arthropoda > Insecta > Coleoptera > Elateridae > Agriotes > Agriotes lineatus. Next base: position 249,470 of record CALNHX010001112.1, read on the forward strand.
ATCCTACCACTAATGCATTTTTGTATTTAATCTGTTTCTGTTTGTGTTTGCCGTTGATGTTTCCCGTTTTAAATTTTATTGATTATTCAACACTATAACGAATGAACAAATGAAAATTGTTCAATTTGTCAGCAACGGCCAATCAAAATTGACTGTATTTGAAAACATCTAATGTCCCAGTGTTTTCACGCGAGCCCGATTGGTTTTGATGATTTCAATTTAGTGAGTAGCCTTTGACTTGACATTTCGCCAAAACGTCAAAGTGAAGTTTTCAAATCGGCGTCGTTCTAAAAACTCATAATTATAGTGTTGGAAGCTCCAGTATTGAATTAATAGTGGAAAACGTTAAAAATGTGTGCTGTCGAACACGGTAAATTTTTAACGCAGTATTGGTTTCGCGAAATTTAAACACAATAATTTGCATGTGAACCAAAAAAATTCTCAAAACATTTTCAGCTCTTGTGGTATTATCCTTGAGAATTGAATATTTTGGTGTTTAATTTGAAAATGTGACAGCCTTCACTATTCGTTCTGTGTTTATTGATTATATCACAATAGATAGTTGCTCCGTTTGTATTTTTAGGTTTTTTAGATAAGGTGCAATCTTATTAGTTACAATTGCGTCTAGCTTCTATTTATTTTTAAATTTTTTGCTTACAAAATTTTACTAGAAACAGGTTGAGATGTAACTTTTATATTTTTTTACCAATACGTAGTCGGCAGTACGGCACTTAAAAGTTAACCTCCAGGTTGCTTGGTCAGTACTTGGTTGGGTGAAAAATATTTCAAGGATTAGGAATTGCCAGTTCAATAGAAATATTCAACAGTAATATCCCAAGTGCATTAAAATAGCCGATTAAATTTTGACGTTTTCTGTCAGAATGTTTTGCTAAGAAATTTGTTAAGTAAATTTGCTGCTCAACAAGAATCCCGAGTGAGTAGCACGAGGGATTTTGCGGCGGAAAATGTACAAGATATATTACTGCAGAGCAAAGCATTCTGACAGAAAATCGTCAAAATTTATTCAGGCTTACATGTCCTCGAGATGTTTGGCGTGATTATTTCCTGAATAAATAGATAAAATTTGGTTGGTGAAGTAGGTACCTTTGAAAATGATGTCAATATTATTCAGGAGCGATTAAATTCAGACACATTTTTAACAGCGGTTAAATTTTGACATTTGAATTTTTATCATTCTTAAAACTGACTGAAACGTGATTAAGCATTATTATGGATATGAGGGAAATAATCAACAGTAATATCCCAAGTGCAGTAAAATTGCCGATTAAATTTCGACGTTTTCTGTCAGAATGTTTTGCTAAGAAAATTGTCAAGTAAAGTTGCTGCTCAACAAGAATCCGGAGTGCGTAGCACGAGGGATTTTGCGGCGGAAAATTTATGAGATATACAAGGTGTTGAAAAAATGGGTAAAATATTTTACCCA